>JANJXV010001980.1:0-57459 GCA_024803745.1 Megascapheus bottae | reverse complement strand
AGTCACAGAATGGAGGTGTGTGAAATCATAGAATGGAGGTGTGTGAAGTCAGAGAATGGAGGTGTGTGAAGTCATAGAATGGAGGTGTGTGAAGTCATAGAATTGAGGTGTGTGAAGTCATAGAATGGAGGTGTGTGAAGTCACAGAATGGAGGTGTGTGAAGTCACGGAATGGAGGTGTGTGAAGTCACAGAATGGAGGTGTGTGAACTCAGAATGGAGGTGTGTGAAGTAACAGAATGGAGGTGTGTGAAGTCATAGAATGGAGGTGCGTGAAGTCATAGAATGGATGTTTCTGAAGTAAGAATGAAGGTGTGTGAAGTCATAGAATGGAGGTGTGTGAAGTCAAAATAGAGGTGTGTGAAGTCATGGAATGGAGGTGTGTGAAGTCAAAGAATGGAGGTGTGTGAAATCACAGAATGGAGGTTTGTGAAGTAAAAAATGTGGTGTGTAGAGTCACAAATGGAGGTTTGTGAACTCATAGAATTGAGGTGTGTGAAGTCTAAGAATGGAGGTGTGTGAAGTCTTCGAATGGAGGTGTGCGAAGTCATGGAATGGAGGTGCGTGAAGTCACAGAATGGAGGTGTGTGAAGTCAGAATGCAGTTGTGTGAAGTCATAGAATGGAGGTGTGTGAAGTCAGAATGGAGGTGTGTGAAGTCATAGAATGGAGGTGTGTGAAGTCAGAATGGAGGTGTGTGAACTCATAGAATGGAGGTGTGTGAAGTCACAAAGGAGGTGTGTGAAGTCATAGAATGGAGGTGTGTGAAGTAACAGAATGGAGGTGGATGAAGTCATAGAATGGAGCTGTGTGAAGTCAGATTGGAGGTGTGTGAAGTCACAGAATGGAGGTGTGTGAACTCAGAATGGAGGTGTGTGAAGTCACAGAATGGAGGTGTGTGAAGTCATAGAATGGAGGTGTGTGAAGTCATAGAATGGAGGTGGGTGAAGTCATAATGTAGGTGTGTGGAGTCACAGAATTGAGGTGTGTGAAGTCACAGAATGGAGGTGTGTGAAGTCATAGATTGGAGGTGTGTGAAGTCATAGAATGGAGGTGCGTGAAGTCATAGAATGGATGTTTGTGAAGTAAGAATGAAGGTGTGTTAAGTCATAGAATGGAGGTGTGTGAGGCACAGAATGGAGGTGTGTGAAGTCATGGAATGTAGCTGTGTGAAGTCAGAATGGAGGTGTGTGAAGTCATAGAATGGAGGTGTGTGGACTCACAATGGAGTTGTGTGAAGTCAAAGAATGGTGGTGTGTGAAGTCAAAGAATGGAAGTGTGTGAAGTCATAGAATGGAGGTGTGTGAAGTCATAGAATGGAGGTGTGTGAAGTCACAGAATTGATGTTTGTGAGGTCAGAATGGAGGTGTGTGAAGTCAGAATGGAGGTTTGTGAAGTCAGAGAATGGAGGTGTGTGAAGTCATAGAATGGAGGTGTGTGAAGTCATAGAATGGAGGTGTGTGAAGTCACAGAATTGATGTTTGTGAAGTCAGAATGGAGGTGTGTGAAGTCAGAATAGAGGTGTGTGAAGTCATAGAATGGAGGTGTGTGAAGTCACAATGCAGGTGTGTGAACTCATAGAATGGAGATGTGTGAAGTCACAGAATGGAGGTGTGTGAAGTCATAGAATTGAGGTGTGTGAAGTCATAGAATGGAGGTGTGTGAAGTCACAGAATGGAGGTGTGTGAAGTCACGGAATGGAGGTGTGTGAAGTCACAGAATGGAGGTGTGTGAACTCAGAATGGAGGTGTGTGAAGTAACAGAATGGAGGTGTGTGAAGTCATAGAATGGAGGTGCGTGAAGTCATAGAATGGATGTTTCTGAAGTAAGAATGAAGGTGTGTGAAGTCATAGAATGGAGGTGTGTGAAGTCAAAATAGAGGTGTGTGAAGTCATGGAATGGAGGTGTGTGAAGTCAAAGAATGGAGGTGTGTGAAATCACAGAATGGAGGTTTGTGAAGTAAAAAATGTGGTGTGTAGAGTCACAAATGGAGGTTTGTGAACTCATAGAATTGAGGTGTGTGAAGTCTAAGAATGGAGGTGTGTGAAGTCTTCGAATGGAGGTGTGCGAAGTCATGGAATGGAGGTGCGTGAAGTCACAGAATGGAGGTGTGTGAAGTCAGAATGCAGTTGTGTGAAGTCATAGAATGGAGGTGTGTGAAGTCAGAATGGAGGTGTGTGAAGTCATAGAATGGAGGTGTGTGAAGTCAGAATGGAGGTGTGTGAACTCATAGAATGGAGGTGTGTGAAGTCACAAAGGAGGTGTGTGAAGTCATAGAATGGAGGTGTGTGAAGTAACAGAATGGAGGTGGATGAAGTCATAGAATGGAGCTGTGTGAAGTCAGATTGGAGGTGTGTGAAGTCACAGAATGGAGGTGTGTGAACTCAGAATGGAGGTGTGTGAAGTCACAGAATGGAGGTGTGTGAAGTCATAGAATGGAGGTGTGTGAAGTCATAGAATGGAGGTGGGTGAAGTCATAATGTAGGTGTGTGGAGTCACAGAATTGAGGTGTGTGAAGTCACAGAATGGAGGTGTGTGAAGTCATAGATTGGAGGTGTGTGAAGTCATAGAATGGAGGTGCGTGAAGTCATAGAATGGATGTTTGTGAAGTAAGAATGAAGGTGTGTTAAGTCATAGAATGGAGGTGTGTGAGGCACAGAATGGAGGTGTGTGAAGTCATGGAATGTAGCTGTGTGAAGTCAGAATGGAGGTGTGTGAAGTCATAGAATGGAGGTGTGTGGACTCACAATGGAGTTGTGTGAAGTCAAAGAATGGTGGTGTGTGAAGTCAAAGAATGGAAGTGTGTGAAGTCATAGAATGGAGGTGTGTGAAGTCATAGAATGGAGGTGTGTGAAGTCATAGAATGGAGGTGTGTGAAGTCACAGATTGATGTTAGTGAGGTCAGAATGGAGGTGTGTGAAGTCAGAATGGAGGTTTGTGAAGAGAGGATGGATGTGTGTGAAGTCATAGAATGGAGGTGTGTGAAGTCATAGAATGGAGGTGTGTGAAGTCACAGAATTGATGTTTGTGAAGCCAGAATGGAGGTGTGTGAACTCACAATGGGGGTGTGTGAAGTCAAAGAATGAAGGTGTGTGAAGTCACAGAATTGATGTTTGTGAAGTCAGAATGGAGGTGTGTGAAGCCAGAATAGAGGTGTGTGAAGTCATAGAATGGAGGTGTGAAGTCACAATGCAGGTGTGTGAACTCATAGAATGGAGATGTGTGAAGTCACAGAATGGAGGTGTGTGAAGTCACAGAATGGAGGTGTGTGAAGTCATAGAATGGAGCTGTGTGAAGTCATAGAATGGAGGTGTGTGAAGTCATAGAATGGACGTTTGTGATCTCATAGAATGGAGGTCTGTAAAGTCATAGAATGGATGTTTTTGAAGTAAGAATGTAGGGGTGTGAAGTCATAGAATGGGTGTGTGCAATCAAAATGGTGGTATGTGAACTCATAGAATGGATGTGTCTGAACTGATAGAGTGGAGGTGTGTGAAGTCATGGAATGGAGGTGTGTGAAGTCAAAGAATGGAGGTGTGTGAAGTCAAACCATGGAGGTGTGTGAAGTCACAGAATGGAGGTGTTTGAAGTCAAAGGATGGAAGTGTGTGAAGTCAAAATGGAGGTGTGTGAAGTCACAGAATGGAGGTTTGTGAAGTCACAGAATGGAGGTTTGTGAAGTCAAAATGGTGGTGTGTAAAGTCACAAATGGAGGTGTGTGAAGTCACAGAATGTAGGTGTGTGAACTCAAAATGGAGGTGTGTGAAGTGAAAGAATGGAGGTGTGTGAAGTCATAGAATGAAGGTGTGTGAATTCACAGAATGAAGGTGTGTTAAGTCACTGAACGGAGGTGTGTGAACTCAGAATGGAGGTGTGTGAAGTCCCAGAATGGAGGTGTGGGAAGTAATAGAATGGAGTTTTGTGAAGTCACAGAATGGAGATGTGTGAATTCATATAATCGAGTTGTGTGAAGTCATAGAATGGAGGTGTGTGAAGTCACAGAATATAGGTGTGTGAAGTCATAGAATGGAATTATGTGAAGTCATAGAATGAAGGTGTGTGAAGCCAGAATTGAGGTGTGTGAAGACACAGAACTGAGGTGTGTGAACTCAGAATGAAGGTGTGTGAAGTCAAAGAATGGAGGTTTGTGAAGTCATAGAATGGAGGTGTATGAAGTCATAGAATGGATGTTTCTGAAGTAGAATGGAGGTGTGTGAAGTCATAGAATGGAGGTTTGTGAAGTCAAAATGGAGGTGTGCGAACTCATAAAATGGAGATGAGTGAAGTCATGGAATGGAGTTGTGTGAAGTCCAAAAATGGAGGTGTGTGAAGTCAAAGAATGGAGGTGTGTGAAGTCATAGAATGAAGTGTGTGAAGTCATAGAATGAAGGTGTGTGACGCCAGAATTGAGGTGTGTGAAGTCACAGAATGGAGGTGTGTGAAGTCACAGAATGGAGGTGTGTGAAGTCACAGAATGGAGGTGTGTGAAGTCATAGAATGGAGGTGTGTGAAGTCATAGAATTGAGGTGTGTGAAGTCATAGAATGGACGTTTTTGAACTCATAGAATGGAGGTCTGTAAAGTCATAGAATGGATGTTTCTGAAGTAAGAATGTAGGGGTGTGAAGTCATAGAATGGAGGTGTGTGCAATCAAAATGGTGGTATGTAAACTCATAGAATGGATGTGAGTGAACTGATAGAGTGGAGGTGTGTGAAGTCATGGAATGGAGGTGTGTATAATCAAAGAATGGAGGTGTGTGAAGTCAAACAATGGAGGTATGTGAAGTCACAGAATGGAGGTGTGTGAAGTCACAGAATGGAGGTTTGTGAAGTCACAGAATGTAGGTGTGTGAACTCAAAATGGAGGTGTGTGAAGTGAAAGAATGGAGGTGTGCGAAGTCAAAGAAGGGAGGTGTGTGAAGTTAAAGAATGGAGGTGTGTGAAGTCATAGAATGGAGGTGTGCGAAGTCTTACAATGAAGGTGTGTGAAGTCACAGAATGAAGGTGTGTTAAGTCACAGAACGGAGGTGTGTGAACTCAGAATGGAGGTGTGTTAAGTCCCAGAATGGAGGTGTGGGAAGTCATAGAATGGAGTTGTGTGAAGTCACAGAATGGAGATGTGTGAATTCATAGAATCGAGGTATGTGAAGTCACAGAATGGAGGTGTGTGAACTCACAATGGAGGTGTGTGAAGTCAAAGTATGGAGGTGTGTGAAGTCATAGAATGGAAGTGTGTGAAGTCATAGAATGAAGGTGTGTGAAGCCAGAAATGAGGTGTGTGAAGACACAGAATTGAGGTGTGTGAACTCCGAATGAAGGTGTGTGAAGTCAAAGAATGGGGGTTTGTGAAGTAATAGAATGGAGGTGTATGAAGTCATAGAATCGATGTTTCTGAAGTAGAATGGAGGTGTGTGAAGTCATAGTATGGAGGTGTGTGAAGTCAAAATGGAGGTGTGCGAACTCATAAAATGGAGATGAGTGAAGTCATGGAAAGGAGGTGTGTGAAGTCCAAAAATGGAGGTGTGCGGAGTCAAACAATGGTGGTGTGTGAAGTCACAGAATGGAGGTGTGTGAAGTCAAAGAATGGAAGTGTGTGAAGTCAAAATGAAGGTGTGTGAAGTCACAGAATGGAGGTGTGTGAAGTCACAGAATGGAGGTGTGTGAAGTCATCGAAAGGAGGTGTGTGAAGTCATGGAATGGAGGGGTGTGAAGTCACAGAATGGCGGTGTGTGAAGTCAGAATGGAGTTGTGTGAAGTCATGAAGGTAGGTGTGTGAAGTCAGAATGGAGGTGTGTGAAGTCATAGAATGGAGGTGTGTGAGGTCAGAATGGAGGTGTGTGAACTCATAGAATGGAGGTGTGAAGTCACAATGGAGGTGTGTGAAGTCATAGAATGGAGGTGAGTGAAGTCACAGTATGGAGGTGTGTGACATCATAGAATGGAGCTGTGTGAAGTCAGATTTGAGGAGTATGAAGTCACAGAATGGAGGTGTGTGAACTCAGAATGGAGGGGTGTGAAGTCACAGAATGGAGGTGTGAAGTCATAGAATGGAGGTGTGTGAAGTCATAGAATGGAGGTGTGTGAAGTCATAACGGAGGTGTGTGAAGTCACAGAATTGAGGTGTGTGAAGTCACAGATGGAGGTGTGGGAAGTCATAGAATGGAGGTGTGTGAAGTCATAGAATGGAGGTGTATGAAGTCATAGAATTGATGTTTGTGAAGTAAGAATGAAGGTGTGTTAAGTCATAGAATGGAGGTGTTTGAAGGCATAGAATCGAGGTGTGTGAAGTCACAGAATGGAGGTGTGTGAACTCACAATGGAGGTGTGTGAAGTCAAAGAATGGAGGTGTGTGAAGTCATAGAATGGAAGTGTGTGAAGTCATAGAATGAAGGTGTGTGAAGCCAGAATTGAGGTGTGTGAAGTCACAGAAGTGAGGTGTGTGAACTCAGAATGAAGGTGTGTTAAGTCATAGAATGGAGGTGTTTGAAGGCACAGAATGGAGGTGTGTGAAATCATAGAATGGAGATGTGTGAAGTCAGAATGGAGGTGTGTGAAGTCATAGAATGGAGGTGTGTGAAGTCAGAATGAAGGTGTGTGAAGTCAAAGAATGGAGGTGTGTGAAGGCAGAGAATGGAAGTGTGTGAAGTCATAGAATGAAGGTGTGTGAAGCCAGAATTGAGGTGTGTGAAGTCACAGAATTGAGGTGTGTGAACTCAGAATGGAGGTGTGTGAAGTCACAGAATGGAGCTTTGTGAAGTCATAGAATGAAGGTGTGTCAAGTCATAGAATGGATGTTTCTCAAGAAGAATGAAGGTGTGTGAAGTCATAGAATGGAGGTGTGTGAAGTCAAAATGTAGGTGTGTGAACTCATAAAATGGAGATGTGTGAAGTCATGGAATGGAGGTGTGTGAAGTCCAAAAATGGAGGTGGGTGAAGTCAAACAATGGTGGTGTGTGAAGTCAAAGAATGGAGGTGTGTGAAGTCATCAAATGGAGGTGTGTGAAGTTATGAAATGGAGGTGTGTGAAGTCACAGAATGGAGGTGTGTGAAGTCACAGAATGGAGATGTGTGAAGTCACAGAATGGAGGTGTGTGAAGTCACAGAATGGAGGTGTGTGAAGTCACAGAATGGAGGTGTGTGAACTCAGAATGGAGGTGTGTGAAGTCACAGAATTGAGGTGTGTGAAGTCATAGAATGGTGTTGTGTACAGTCATAGAATGGAGGTGTGTGAGGTCATAATGTAGGTGTGTGAAGTCACAGAATTGAGATGTGTGAAGTCACAGAATGGAGGTGTGTGAAGTCATAGAATGGAGGTGTGTGAAGTTATAGAATGGAGGTGTGTGAAGTCATAGAATGGATGTTTGTGAAGTAAGAATGAAGGTGTGTTAAGTACTAGAATGGAGATGTGTGAAGGCACAGAATGGAGGTGTGTGAAGTCATAGAATGGAGTTGTGTACAGTCATAGAATGGAGGTGGGTGAGGTCATAATATAGGTGTGTGAAGTCACAGAATTGAGATGTGTGAAGTCACACAATGGAGGTGTGTGAAGTCATAGAATGGAGGTGTGTGAAGTCATAGAATGGAGGTGTGTGAAGTCATAGAATGGATGTTTGTGAAGTAAGAATGAAGGTGTGTTAAGTACTAGAATGGAGATGTGTGAAGGCACAGAATGGAGGTGTGTGAAGTCATAGAATGGAGCTGTGTGAAGTCAGAATGGAGATGTGTGAAGTCATAGAATGAAGGTGTGTGAACTCACAATGGAGATGGGAGAAGTCAAAGAATGGAAGTGTGTGAAGTCATAGAATGGAGGTGTGTGAAGTCATAGAATGGAGGTGTGTGAAGTCATAGAATGGAGTTGTGTGAAGTCACAGAATTGATGTTTGTGAAGTCAGAATGGAGGTCTGTGAAGTCAGAATGGAGGTTTGTGAAGTCATAGAATGGAGGTGTGTGAAGTCGTAGAATGGATGTGTGTGAAGTCACAGAATTGATGTTTGTGAAGTCAGAATGGAGGTGTGTGAACTCACAATGGAGGTGTGTGAAGTCAAAGAATGGAGGTGTGTGAAGTCACAGAATTGATGTTTGTGAAGTCAGAATGGAGGTGTGTGAAGTCAGAATGGAGGTGTGTGAAGTCATAGAATGGAGGTGTGTAAAGTCACAATGCAGGTGTGTGAACTCATAGACTGGAGGTGTGAGAAGTCACAGAATGGAGGTGTGTGAAGTCACAGAATGGAGGTGTGTGAACTCAGAATGGAGGTGTGTGAAGTCACAGAATTGAGGTGTGTGAAGTCATAGAATGGTGTTGTGTACAGTCATAGAATGGAGGTGTGTGAGGTCATAATGTAGGTGTGTGAAGTCACAGAATTGAGATGTGTGAAGTCACAGAATGGAGGTGTGTGAAGTCATAGAATGGAGGTGTGTGAAGTTATAGAATGGAGGTGTGTGAAGTCATAGAATGGATGTTTGTGAAGTAAGAATGAAGGTGTGTTAAGTACTAGAATGGAGATGTGTGAAGGCACAGAATGGAGGTGTGTGAAGTCATAGAATGGAGTTGTGTACAGTCATAGAATGGACGTGGGTGAGGTCATAATATAGGTGTGTGAAGTCACAGAATTGAGATGTGTGAAGTCACACAATGGAGGTGTGTGAAGTCATAGAATGGAGGTGTGTGAAGTCATAGAATGGAGGTGTGTGAAGTCATAGAATGGATGTTTGTGAAGTAAGAATGAAGGTGTGTTAAGTACTAGAATGGAGATGTGTGAAGGCACAGAATGGAGGTGTGTGAAGTCATAGAATGGAGCTGTGTGAAGTCAGAATGGAGATGTGTGAAGTCATAGAATGAAGGTGTGTGAACTCACAATGGAGATGTGAGAAGTCAAAGAATGGAAGTGTGTGAAGTCATAGAATGGAGGTGTGTGAAGTCATAGAATGGAGGTGTGTGAAGTCATAGAATGGAGTTGTGTGAAGTCACAGAATTGATGTTTGTGAAGTCAGAATGGAGGTCTGTGAAGTCAGAATGGAGGTTTGTGAAGTCATAGAATGGAGGTGTGTGAAGTCGTAGAATGGATGTGTGTGAAGTCACAGAATTGATGTTTGTGAAGTCAGAATGGAGGTGTGTGAACTCACAATGGAGGTGTGTGAAGTCAAAGAATGGAGGTGTGTGAAGTCACAGAATTGATGTTTGTGAAGTCAGAATGGAGGTGTGTGAAGTCAGAATGGAGGTGTGTGAAGTCATAGAATGGAGGTGTGTAAAGTCACAATGCAGGTGTGTGAACTCATAGACTGGAGGTGTGAGAAGTCACAGAATGGAGGTGTGTGAAGTCATAGAATGGAGGTGTGTGAAGTCATAGAATGGAGGTGTGTGAAGTCATAGAATGGAGGTTTGTGAAGTCATAGAATGGAGGTGTGTGAAGTCAAAATGGTGGTGTGTGAACTCATAGAATGGATGTGTGTGAACTGAAAGAGTAGATGTGTGTGAAGTCATGGAATGGTGGTGTGTGAAGTCAAAGAATGGAGGTGTGTGAAGTCAAACAATGGAGGTGTGCGAAGTCACAGAATGGAGGTGTGTGAAGTCACAGAATGGAATTGTGTGAAGTTAAAATGGAGGTGTGTGAAGTCACAGAATGGAGGTGTTTGAAGTCACAGAATGGAGGTGTGTGAAGTCAAAATGGTGGTGTGTAACGTCACAAATGCAGGTGTGTGAAGTCACAGAATGTATGTGTGTGAACTCAAAATGGAGGTGTGTGAAGTCAAAGAATGGAGATGTGCGAAGTCAAAGAATATAGGTGTGTGAAATCATAGAAAGGAGGTGTATGAAATCATAGAATGGAGGTTTGTGAAATCATAGAAGGAAGGTGTGTGAAGTCACGGAATGAAGGTGTGTTAAGTCACAGAACGGAGGTGTGTGAACTCAGAATGGAGGTGTGTGAAGTCCCAGAATGGAGGTGTGGGAAGTCATAGAATGGAGTTGTGTGAAGTCACAGAATGGAGATGTGTGAATTCATAGAATGGAGATGTGTGAAGTCATAGAATGGAGGTGTGTGAAGTCACAGAATGGAGGTGTGTGAAGTCAAAGAATGGAGGTGTGTGAAGTCACAGAATGGGGGTGTGTGAACTCACAATGGAGGTGTGTGAAGTCAAAGAATGGAGGTGAGTGAAGTCATAGAATGGAAGTGTGTGAAATCATAGAATGGAGGTGTGTGAAGCCAGAATGGAGGTGGGTGAAGTCACAGAATTGAGGTTTGTGAACTCACAATGGAGGTGTGTGAAGTCACAGAATGGAGGTTTGTGAAATCATAGAATGGAGGTGTGTGAAGTCATAGAACGGATGTTTTTGAAGTAGAATGAAGGTGTGTGAAGTCATGGAATGGAGGTGTGTGAAGTCCAAAAATAGAGGTGTGTGAAGTCAAACAATGTTAATGTGTGTGAATTCATAGAATGGAGGTGTGTGAATTCAAAGAATGGAAGTGTGTGAAGTCAAAATGGAGGTGTGTGAAGTAACAGAATGGAGGTGTGTGAAGTCAAAGAATGTAGGTGTGTGAAGTCACAGAATGGAGGTGTGTGAAGTCACAGAATGGAGGTGTGTGAAGTCACAGAATGGAGGTGTGTGAAGTCAAAACGGAGGTGTGTGAACTCATAGAATGGAGGTTTTTGAACTCATAGAATGGAGGTGTGTGAAGTCATGCAATGGAGGTGTGTGAAGTCAAAGAATGGAGGTGTGTGAAGTCAAACAATAAAGGTGTGTGAAGTCAGAGAATGGAGGTGTGTGAAATCACAGAATGGAGGTGTGTGAAGTCAAAAATGTGGTGTGTAGAGTCACAAATGGAGGGGTGTGAACTCATAGAATGGAGGTGTGTGAAGTCAAAGAATGGAGGTGTGTGAAGTCATGGAATGGAAGTGTGTGAAGTCACAGAATGGAGGTGTGTGAAGTCATAGAATGGAGGTGTGTGATGTCATAGAATTTATGTTTCTGAATAAGAATGAATGTGTGTGAAGTCATAGAATTGAGGTGTATGAAGTCAAAATGGAAGTGTGTGAACTCATAGAATGGAGTTCTGAGAACTCATAGAATGGAGGTGTGTGAAGTCATGGAATAAAGGTGTGTGAAGTCAAAGAATGCATTGTGTGAAGTCAAACAATGAAGGTGTGTGAAGTCACAGAATGGAGGTGTGTGAAATCACAGAATGGAGGTGTGTGAAGTCATGGAATGGAGGTGTGTGAAGTCACAGAATGGAGGTGTGTGAAGTCAGAATGTAGTTGTGTGAAGTCATAGAATGGAGGTGTGTGAAGTCACAAGGGAGGTGTGTGAAATCATAGAATGGAGGTGTATGAAGTCATCGAATGGAGGTGTGTGAAGTCATGGAATGGAGGTGTGTGAAGTCATGGAATGGAGGTGTGTGAAGTCACAGAATGGAGGTGTGTGAAGTCAGAATGGAGTTGTGTGAAGTCATAGAATAGAGGTGTGTGAAGTCACAAGGGAGGTGTGTGAAATCACAGAATGGAGGTGTGTGAAGTCAGATTGGAGGTGTGTGAAGTCACAGAATTGAGGTGTGTGAACTCAGAATGGAGGTGTGTGAAGTCACAGAATGGAGTTTGTAAAGTCATAGAATGGAGGTGTGTGAAGTCATAGAATGTAGGTGTGTGAAGTCAAAATGGAGGTGTGCGAACTCATAAAATGGAGATGCGTGAAGTCATGGAATGGAGGTGTGTGAAGTCCAAAAAAGGGAGGTGTGTGAAGTCAAACAATGTTGGTGTGTGAAGTCACAGAATGGAGGTGTGTGAAGTCAAAGAATGGAAGTGTGTGAAGTCAAAATTGAGGTGTGTGAAGTCACAGAATGGAGGTGTGTGAAGTCACAGAATGGAGGTGTGTGAACTCAGAATGGAGGTGTGTGAAGTCACAGAACGGAGATTTGTGAAGTCGTAGAATGGAAGTACGTGAAGTCATAGAATGGATGTTTCTGAAGTAAGAATGAAGGTGCGTGAAGTCATAGAATGGAGGTGTGTGAAGTCAAAATGGAGGTGTGTGAATTCATAGAATGGAGGAGTGTGAACTCATAGAATGGAGGTGTGTGAAGTCATGGAATGGAGGTGTGTGAAGTCAAAGAATGGAGGTGTGTGAAGTCAAACAATAAAGGTGTGTGAAGTCACAGAATGGAGTTGTGTGAAATCACAGAATGGAGGTGTGTGAAGTCAAAAAGGTGGTGTGTAGAGTCACAAATGGAGGTGTGTGAACTCATAGAATGGAGGTGTGTGAAGTCAAAGAATGGAGGTGTGTGAAGTCAAAATGGAGGTGTGTGAACTCATAAAATGGAGATGTGTGAAGTCATAGAATGGAGGTGCGTGAAGTCCAAAAATGGAGGTGTATGAAGTCAAACAATGGTGGTGTGTGAAGTCAGAGAATGGAGGTGTGTGAAGTCAAAGAATGGAAGTGTGTGAAGTCAAGATGGAGGTGTGTGAAGTCACAGAATGGAGGTGTGTGAAGTCACAGAATAGAGGTGTATGAAGTCATAGAATGTAGGTGTGTGAAGTCACAGAATGGAGGTGTGTGAAGTCACAGAATGGAGGTGTGTGAAGTCAAAGAATGGAGGTGTGGGAAATCACAGAATGGAGGTTTGTGAAGTCAAAAAGGTGGTGTGTAGACTCACAAATGGAGGTGTGTGAACTCATAGAATGGAGGTGTGTGAAGTCAAAGAATAAAGGTGTGTGAAGGCATCGAATGGAGGTGTGTGAAGTCATGGAATGGAGGTGTGTGAAGTCACAGAATGGAGGTGTGTGAAGTCAGAATGGAGTTGTGTGAACTCATAGAATGGAGGTGTGTGAAGTCAGAATGGAGGTGTGTGAAGTCATAGAATGGAGGTGTGTGAAGTCAGATTGGAGGTGTGTGAAGTCACAGAATGGATATGTGTGAACTCAGAATGGAGGTGTGTGAAGTCACAGAATTGAGGTGTGTGAAGTCATAGAATGGAGTTGTGTACAGTCATAGAATGGAGGTGTGTGAGGTCATAATGTAGGTGTGTGAAGTCACAGAATTGAGATGTGTGAAGTCACAGAATGGAGGTGTGTGAAGTCACAGAATGGAGTTGTGTGAAGTCATAGAATGGAGGTGTGTGAAGTCAAAGAATGGAGGTGTGGGAAATCACAGAATGGAGGTTTGTGAAGTCAAAAAGTGGTGTGTAGACTCACAAATGGAGGTGTGTGAACTCATAGAATGGAGGTGTGTGAAGTCAAAGAATAAAGGTGTGTGAAGGCATCGAATGGAGGTATGTGCAGTCATGGAATGGAGGTGTGTGAAGTCACAGAATGGAGGTGTGTGAAGTCAGAATGGAGTTGTGTGAAGTCATAGAATGGAGGTGTGTGAAGTCAGAATGGAGGTGTGTGAAGTCATAGAATGGAGGTGTGTGAAGTCAGAATGGAGGAGTGTGAACTCATAGAATGGAGGTGTGTGAAGTCACAGTATGGAGGTGTGTGAAATCATAGAATGGAGCTGTGTGAAGTCAGATTTGAGGAGTGTGAATTCACAGAATGGAGGTGTGTGAACTCAGAATGGAGGTACGTGAAGTCACAGAATGGAGGTGTGAAGTCATAGAATGGAGGTGTGTGAAGTCATAGAATGGAGGTATGTGAAGTCATAATGGAGGTGTGTGAAGTCACAGAATTAAGGTGTGTGAAGTCACAGATGGAGGTGTTTGAAGTCATAGAATGGAGGTGTGTGAAGTTATAGAATGGAGGTGTGTGAACTCACAATGGAGGTGTGTGAAGTCAAAGAATGGAGATGTGCGAAGTCAAAGAATATAGGTGTGTGAAATCATAGAAAGGAGGTGTATGAAATCATAGAATGGAGGTTTGTGAAATCATAGAAGGAAGGTGTGTGAAGTCACGGAATGAAGGTGTGTTAAGTCACAGAACGGAGGTGTGTGAACTCAGAATGGAGGTGTGTGAAGTCCCAGAATGGAGGTGTGGGAAGTCATAGAATGGAGTTGTGTGAAGTCACAGAATGGAGATGTGTGAATTCATAGAATGGAGGTGTGTGAAGTCATAGAATGGAGGTGTGTGAAGTCACAGAATGGAGGTGTGTGAAGTCAAAGAATGGAGGTGTGTGAAGTCACAGAATGGGGGTGTGTGAACTCACAATGGAGGTGTGTGAAGTCAAAGAATGGAGGTGAGTGAAGTCATAGAATGGAAGTGTGTGAAATCATAGAATGGAGGTGTGTGAAGCCAGAATGGAGGTGGGTGAAGTCACAGAATTGAGGTTTGTGAACTCACAATGGAGGTGTGTGAAGTCACAGAATGGAGGTTTGTGAAATCATAGAATGGAGGTGTGTGAAGTCATAGAACGGATGTTTTTGAAGTAGAATGAAGGTGTGTGAAGTCATGGAATGGAGGTGTGTGAAGTCCAAAAATAGAGGTGTGTGAAGTCAAACAATGTTAATGTGTGTGAATTCATAGAATGGAGGTGTGTGAATTCAAAGAATGGAAGTGTGTGAAGTCAAAATGGAGGTGTGTGAAGTAACAGAATGGAGGTGTGTGAAGTCAAAGAATGTAGGTGTGTGAAGTCACAGAATGGAGGTGTGTGAAGTCACAGAATGGAGGTGTGTGAAGTCACAGAATGGAGGTGTGTGAAGTCAAAACGGAGGTGTGTGAACTCATAGAATGGAGGTTTTTGAACTCATAGAATGGAGGTGTGTGAAGTCATGCAATGGAGGTGTGTGAAGTCAAAGAATGGAGGTGTGTGAAGTCAAACAATAAAGGTGTGTGAAGTCAGAGAATGGAGGTGTGTGAAATCACAGAATGGAGGTGTGTGAAGTCAAAAATGTGGTGTGTAGAGTCACAAATGGAGGGGTGTGAACTCATAGAATGGAGGTGTGTGAAGTCAAAGAATGGAGGTGTGTGAAGTCATGGAATGGAAGTGTGTGAAGTCACAGAATGGAGGTGTGTGAAGTCATAGAATGGAGGTGTGTGATGTCATAGAATTTATGTTTCTGAATAAGAATGAATGTGTGTGAAGTCATAGAATTGAGGTGTATGAAGTCAAAATGGAAGTGTGTGAACTCATAGAATGGAGTTCTGAGAACTCATAGAATGGAGGTGTGTGAAGTCATGGAATAAAGGTGTGTGAAGTCAAAGAATGCATTGTGTGAAGTCAAACAATGAAGGTGTGTGAAGTCACAGAATGGAGGTGTGTGAAATCACAGAATGGAGGTGTGTGAAGTCATGGAATGGAGGTGTGTGAAGTCACAGAATGGAGGTGTGTGAAGTCAGAATGTAGTTGTGTGAAGTCATAGAATGGAGGTGTGTGAAGTCACAAGGGAGGTGTGTGAAATCATAGAATGGAGGTGTATGAAGTCATCGAATGGAGGTGTGTGAAGTCATGGAATGGAGGTGTGTGAAGTCATGGAATGGAGGTGTGTGAAGTCACAGAATGGAGGTGTGTGAAGTCAGAATGGAGTTGTGTGAAGTCATAGAATAGAGGTGTGTGAAGTCACAAAGGAGGTGTGTGAAATCACAGAATGGAGGTGTGTGAAGTCAGATTGGAGGTGTGTGAAGTCACAGAATTGAGGTGTGTGAACTCAGAATGGAGGTGTGTGAAGTCACAGAATGGAGTTTGTAAAGTCATAGAATGGAGGTGTGTGAAGTCATAGAATGTAGGTGTGTGAAGTCAAAATGGAGGTGTGCGAACTCATAAAATGGAGATGCGTGAAGTCATGGAATGGAGGTGTGTGAAGTCCAAAAAAGGGAGGTGTGTGAAGTCAAACAATGTTGGTGTGTGAAGTCACAGAATGGAGGTGTGTGAAGTCAAAGAATGGAAGTGTGTGAAGTCAAAATTGAGGTGTGTGAAGTCACAGAATGGAGGTGTGTGAAGTCACAGAATGGAGGTGTGTGAACTCAGAATGGAGGTGTGTGAAGTCACAGAACGGAGATTTGTGAAGTCGTAGAATGGAAGTACGTGAAGTCATAGAATGGATGTTTCTGAAGTAAGAATGAAGGTGCGTGAAGTCATAGAATGGAGGTGTGTGAAGTCAAAATGGAGGTGTGTGAATTCATAGAATGGAGGAGTGTGAACTCATAGAATGGAGGTGTGTGAAGTCATGGAATGGAGGTGTGTGAAGTCAAAGAATGGAGGTGTGTGAAGTCAAACAATAAAGGTGTGTGAAGTCACAGAATGGAGTTGTGTGAAATCACAGAATGGAGGTGTGTGAAGTCAAAAAGGTGGTGTGTAGAGTCACAAATGGAGGTGTGTGAACTCATAGAATGGAGGTGTGTGAAGTCAAAGAATGGAGGTGTGTGAAGTCAAAATGGAGGTGTGTGAACTCATAAAATGGAGATGTGTGAAGTCATAGAATGGAGGTGCGTGAAGTCCAAAAATGGAGGTGTATGAAGTCAAACAATGGTGGTGTGTGAAGTCAGAGAATGGAGGTGTGTGAAGTCAAAGAATGGAAGTGTGTGAAGTCAAGATGGAGGTGTGTGAAGTCACAGAATGGAGGTGTGTGAAGTCACAGAATAGAGGTGTATGAAGTCATAGAATGTAGGTGTGTGAAGTCACAGAATGGAGGTGTGTGAAGTCACAGAATGGAGGTGTGTGAAGTCAAAGAATGGAGGTGTGGGAAATCACAGAATGGAGGTTTGTGAAGTCAAAAAGGTGGTGTGTAGACTCACAAATGGAGGTGTGTGAACTCATAGAATGGAGGTGTGTGAAGTCAAAGAATAAAGGTGTGTGAAGGCATCGAATGGAGGTGTGTGAAGTCATGGAATGGAGGTGTGTGAAGTCACAGAATGGAGGTGTGTGAAGTCAGAATGGAGTTGTGTGAACTCATAGAATGGAGGTGTGTGAAGTCAGAATGGAGGTGTGTGAAGTCATAGAATGGAGGTGTGTGAAGTCAGATTGGAGGTGTGTGAAGTCACAGAATGGATATGTGTGAACTCAGAATGGAGGTGTGTGAAGTCACAGAATTGAGGTGTGTGAAGTCATAGAATGGAGTTGTGTACAGTCATAGAATGGAGGTGTGTGAGGTCATAATGTAGGTGTGTGAAGTCACAGAATTGAGATGTGTGAAGTCACAGAATGGAGGTGTGTGAAGTCACAGAATGGAGTTGTGTGAAGTCATAGAATGGAGGTGTGTGAAGTCAAAGAATGGAGGTGTGGGAAATCACAGAATGGAGGTTTGTGAAGTCAAAAAGTGGTGTGTAGACTCACAAATGGAGGTGTGTGAACTCATAGAATGGAGGTGTGTGAAGTCAAAGAATAAAGGTGTGTGAAGGCATCGAATGGAGGTATGTGCAGTCATGGAATGGAGGTGTGTGAAGTCACAGAATGGAGGTGTGTGAAGTCAGAATGGAGTTGTGTGAAGTCATAGAATGGAGGTGTGTGAAGTCAGAATGGAGGTGTGTGAAGTCATAGAATGGAGGTGTGTGAAGTCAGAATGGAGGAGTGTGAACTCATAGAATGGAGGTGTGTGAAGTCACAGTATGGAGGTGTGTGAAATCATAGAATGGAGCTGTGTGAAGTCAGATTTGAGGAGTGTGAATTCACAGAATGGAGGTGTGTGAACTCAGAATGGAGGTACGTGAAGTCACAGAATGGAGGTGTGAAGTCATAGAATGGAGGTGTGTGAAGTCATAGAATGGAGGTATGTGAAGTCATAATGGAGGTGTGTGAAGTCACAGAATTAAGGTGTGTGAAGTCACAGATGGAGGTGTTTGAAGTCATAGAATGGAGGTGTGTGAAGTTATAGAATGGAGGTGTGTGAACTCACAATGGAGGTGTGTGAAGTCAAAGAATGGAGGTGTGTGAAGTCATAGAATGGAAGTGTGTGAAGTCATAGAATGAATGTGTGTGACGCCAGAATTGAGGTGTGTGAAGTCACAGAATGGAGGTGTGTGAAGTCACAGAATGGAGGTGTGTGAAGTCACAGAATGGAGGTGTGTGAAGTCATAGAATGGAGGTGTGTGAAGTCATAGAATGGAGGTGTGTGAAGTCATAGAATGGACGTTTGTGAACTCATAGAATGGAGGTCTGTAAAGTCATAGAATGGATGTTTCTGAAGTAAGAATGTAGGGGTGTGAAGTCATAGAATGGAGGTGTGTGCAATCAAAATGGTGGTATGTAAACTCATAGAATGGATGTGAGTGAACTGATAGAGTGGAGGTGTGTGAAGTCATGGAATGGAGGTGTGTGAAATCAAAGAATGGAGGTGTGTGAAGTCAAACAATGGAGGTATGCGAAGTCACAGAATGGAGGTGTGTGAAGTCACAGAATGGAGGTTTGTGAAGTCACAGAATGGAGGTTTGTGAAGTCAAAATGGTGGTGTGTAAAGTCACAAATGGAGGTGTGTGAAGTCACAGAATGTAGGTGTGTGAACTCAAAATGGAGGTGTGTGAAGTGAAAGAATGGAGGTGTGCGAAGTCAAAGAATGGAGGTGTGTGAAGTCATAGAATGGAGGTGTGTGAAGTCATAGAATGGAGGTGTGCGAAGTCATACAATGAAGGTGTGTGAAGTCACAGAATGAAGGTGTGTTAAGTCACACAACGGAGGTGTGTGAACTCAGAATGGAGGTGTGTTAAGTCCCAGAATGGAGGTGTGGGAAGTCATAGAATAGAGTTGTGTGAAGTCACAGAATGGAGATGTGTGAATTCATAGAATCGAGGTATGTGAAGTCACAGAATGGAGGTGTGTGAACTCACAATGGAGGTGTGTGAAGTCAAAGTATGGAGGTGTGTGAAGTCATAGAATGGAAGTGTGTGAAGTCAAAGAATGAAGGTGTGTGAAGCCAGAATTGAGGTGTGTGAAGACACAGAATTGAGGTGTGTGAACTCCGAATGAAGGTGTGTGAAGTCAAAGAATGGGGGTTTGTGAAGTCATAGAATGGAGGTGTATGAAGTCATAGAATGGATGTTTCTGAAGTAGAATGGAGGTGTGTGAAGTCATAGAATGGAGGTGTGTGAAGTCAAAATGGAGGTGTGCGAACTCATAAAATGGAGATGATTGAAGTCATGGAAAGGAGGTGTGTTAAGTCCAAAAATGGAGGTGTGCGGAGTCAAACAATGGTGGTGTGTGAAGTCACAGAATGGAGGTGTGTGAAGTCAAAGAATGGAAGTGTGTGATGTCAAAATGGAGGTGTGTGAAGTCACAGAATGGAGGTGTGTGAAGTCACAGAATGGAGGTGTGTGAGGTCATCGAAAGGAGGTGTGTGAAGTCATGGAATGGAGGGGTGTGAAGTCACAGAATGGCGGTGTGTGAAGTCAGAATGGAGTTGTGTGAAGTCATAGAATGTAGGTGTGTGAAGTCAGAATGGAGGTGTGTGAAATCATAGAATGGAGGTGTGTGAGGTCAGAATGGAGGTGTGTGAACTCATAGAATGGAGGTGTGAAGTCAAAATGGAGGTGTGTGAAGTCATAGAATGGAGGTGAGTGAAGTCACAGTATGGAGGTGTGTGACATCATAGAATGGAGCTGTGTGAAGTCAGATTTGAGGAGTGTGAAGTCACAGAATGGAGGTGTGTGAACTCAGAATGGAGGTGTGTGAAGTCACAGAATGGAGGTGTGAAGTCATAGAATGGAGGTGTGTGAAGTCATAGAATGGAGGTGTGTGAAGTCATAACGGAGGTGTGTGAAGTCACAGAATTGAGGTGTGTGAAGTCACAGATGGAGGTGTGGGAAGTCATAGAATGGAGGTGTGTGAAGTCATAGAATGGAGGTGTATGAAGTCATAGAATTGATGTTTGTGAAGTAAGAATGAAGGTGTGTTAAGTCATAGAATGGAGGTGTTTGAAGGCACAGAATCGAGGTGTGTGAAGTCACAGAATGGAGGTGTGTGAACTCACAATGGAGGTGTGTGAAGTCACAGAAGTGAGGTGTGTGAACTCAGAATGAAGGTGTGTTAAGTCATAGAATGGAGGTGTTTGAAGGCACAGAATGGAGGTGTGTGAAATCATAGAATGGAGATGTGTGAAGTCAGAATGGAGGTGTGTGAAGTCATAGAATGGAGGTGTGTGAACTCACAATGGAGGTGTGTGAAGTCAAAGAATGGAGGTGTGTGAAGGCAGAGAATGGAAGTGTGTGAAGTCATAGAATGAAGGTGTGTGAAGCCAGAATTGAGGTGTGTGAAGTCACAGAATTGAGGTGTGTGAACTCAGAATGGAGGTGTGTGAAGTCACAGAATGGAACTTTGTGAAGTCATAGAATGCAGGTGTGTCAATTCATAGAATGGAGGTGTGTGAAGTCAAAATGTAGGTGTGTGAACTCATAAAATGGAGATGTGTGAAGTCATGGAATGGAGGTGTGTGAAGTCCAAAAATGGAGGTGGGTGAAGTCAAACAATGGTGGTGTGTGAAGTCAAAGAATGGAGGTGTGTGAAGTCATCAAATGGAGGTGTGTGAAGTTATGGAATGGAGGTGTGTGAAGTCACAGAATGGAGGTGTGTGAAGTCACAGAATGGAGATGTGTGAAGTCACAGAATGGAGGTGTGTGAAGTCACAGAATGGAGGTGTGTGAAGTCACAGAATGGAGGTGTGTGTACTCACAATGGAGGTGTGTGAAGTCAAACAGTAAAGGTTTGTGAAGTCAAACAATAAAGGTTTCTGAAGTCACAGAATGGAGGTCTGTGAAGTCATAGAAGGGAGGTGTGTTTAGTCACAGAATGGAGGTGTGTGAAGTCAGAGAATGGAGGTGTGTGAACTCAGAATGGAGGTGTGTGAAGTCACAGAATGGAGATTTGTGAAGTCATAGAATGGAAGTACGTGAAGTCATAGAATGGATGTTTCTGAAGTAAGAATGAAGGTGCGTGAAGTCATAGAATGGAGGTGTGTGAAGTCAAAATGGAGGTGTGTGAATTCACAGAATGGAGGTGTGTGAACTCATAGAATGGAGGTGTGTGAAGTCATGGAATGGAGGTGTGTGAAGTCAAAGTATGGAGGTGTGTGAAGTCAAACAATAAAGGTGTGTGAAGTCACAGAATGGAGGTGTGTGAAATCACAGAATGGAGGTGTGTGAAGTCAAAAAGTTGGTGTGTAGAGTCACAAATGGAGGTGTGTGAACTCATAGAATGGAGGTGTGTGAAGTCAAAGAATAGAGGTGTGTGAAGTCAAAATGGAGGTGTGTGAACTCATAAAATGGAGATGTGTGAAGTCATAGAATGGAGGTGCGTGAAGTCCAAAAATGGAGGTGTATGAAGTCAAACAATGGTGGTGTGTGAAGTCAGAGAATGGAGGTGCGTGAAGTCAAAGAATGGAAGTGTGTGAAGTCAAGATGGAGGTGTGTGAAGTCACAGAATGGAGGTGTGTGAAGTCACAGAATGGAGGTGTATGAAGTCATAGAATGTAGGTGTGTGAAGTCACAGAATGGAGGTGTGTGAAGTCACAGAATGGAGGTGTGTGAAGTCAAAGAATGGAGGTGTGGGAAATCACAGAATGGAGGTTTGAGAAGTCAAAAAGGTGGTGTGTAGACTCACAAATGGAGGTGTGTGAACTCATAGAATGGAGGTGTGTGAAGTCAAAGAATAAAGGTGTGTGAAGGCATCGAATGGAGGTGTGTGAAGTCATGGAATGGAGGTGTGTGAAGTCACAGAATGGAGGTGTGTGAAGTCAGAATGGAGTTGTGTGAACTCATAGAATGGAGGTGTGTGAAGTCAGAATGGAGGTGTGTGATGTCATAGAATGGAGGTGTGTGAAGTCAGAATGGAGGTGTGTGAACTCATAGAATGGAGGTGTGTGAAGTCATAATGGAGGTGTGTGAAGTCATAGAATGGAGGTGTGTGAAGTCATAGAATGGAGCTGTGTGAGTCAGATTGGAGGTGTGTGAAGTCACAGAATGGATATGTGTGAACTCAGAATGGAGGTGTGTGAAGTCACAGAATTGAGGTGTGTGAAGACATAGAATGGAGTTGAGTACAGTCATAGAATGGAGGTGTGTGAGGTCATAATGTAGGTGTGTGAAGAAACAGAATTGAGACGTGTGAAGTCACAGAATGGAGGTGTGTGAAATCATAGAATGGAGGTGTGTGAAGTCATAGAATGGAGGTGTGTGAAATCATAGAATGGATGTTTGTGAAGTAAGAATGAAGGTGTGTTAAGTACTAGAATGGAGATGAGTGAAGGCACAGAATGGAGGTGTGTGAAGTCATAGAATGGAGCTGTGTAAAGTCAGAATGGAGATGTGTGAAGTCATAGAATGGAGGTGTGTGAAGTCATAGAATGGAGTTGTGTGAAGTCACAGAATTGATGTTTGTGAAGTCAGAATGGAGGTCTGTGAAGTCAGAATGGAGGTTTGTGAAGTCATAGAATGGAGGTGTGTGAAGTCGTAGAATGGATGTGTGTGAAGTCACAGAATTGATGTTTGTGAAGTCAGAATGGAGGTGTGTGAACTCACAATGGAGGTGTGTGAAGTCAAAGAATGGAGGTGTGTGAAGTCACAGAATTGTTGTTTGTGAAGTCAGAATGGAGGTGTGTGAAGTCAGAATGGAGGTGTGTGAAGTCATAGAATGGAGGTTTGTGAAGTCACAATGCAGGTGTGTGAACTCATAGATTGGAGGTGTGAGAAGTCACAGAATGGAGGTGTGTGAAGTCACAGAATGGAGGTGTGTGAAGTCATAGAATGGAGGTGTGTGAAGTCATAGAATGGAGGTTTGTGAAGTCATAGAATGGAGGTGGGTGAATTCATACAATGGATGTTCCTGAAGTAAGAATGTAGGTGTGTGAAATCATAGAATGGAGGTGTGTGAAGTCAAAATGGTGGTGTGTGAACTCATAGAATGGATGTGTGTGAACTGAAAGAGTAGATGTGTGTGAAGTCATGGAATGGAGGTGTGTGAAGTCAAAGATTGGAGGTGTGTGAAGTCAAACAATGGAGGTGTGCGAAGTCACAGAATGGAGGTGTGTGAAGTCACAGAATGGAAGTGTGTGAAGTTAAAATGGAGGTGTGTGAAGTCACAGAATGGAGGTGTGTGAAGTCACAGAATGGAGGTGTGTGAAGTCCAAATGGTGGTGTGTAACGTCACAAATGCAGGTGTGTGAAGTCACAGAATGTATGTGTGTGAACTCAAAATGGAGGTGTGTGAAGTCAAAGAATGGAGGTGTGCGAAGTCAAAGAATATAGGTGTGTGAAATCATAGAAAGGAGGTGTGTGAAATCATAGAATGGAGGTTTGTGAAATCATAGAAGGAAGGTGTGTGAAGTCACGGAATGAAGGTGTGTTAAGTCACAGAACGGAGGTGTGTGAACTCAGAATGGAGGTGTGTGAAGTCCCAGAATGGAGGTGTGGGAAGTCATAGAATGGAGTTGTGTGAAGTCACAGAATGGTGATGTGTGAATTCATAGAATGGAGGTGTGTGAAGTCATAGAATGGAGGTGTGTGAAGTCACAGAATGGAGGTGTGTGAAGTCAAAGAATGGAGGTGTGTGAAGTCACAGAATGGGGGTGTGTGAACTCACAATGGAGGTGTGTGAAGTCAAAAATGGAGGTGAGTGAAGTCATAGAATGGAAGTGTGTGAAGTCATAGAATGGAGGTGTGTGAAGCCACAATTGAGGTGTGTGAAGTCACAGAATTGAGGTTTGTGAACTCACAATGGAGGTGTGTGAAGTCACAGAATGGAGGTTTGTGAAATCATAGAATGGAGGTGTGTGAAGTCATAGAACGGATGTTTTTGAAGTAGAATGAAGGTGTGTGAAGTCATGGAATGGAGGTGTGTGAAGTCCAAAAATAGAGGTGTTTGAAGTCAAACAATGTTAATGTGTGTGAAGTCACAGAATGGAGGTGTGTGAATTCAAAGAATGGAAGTGTGTGAAGTCAAAATGGAGGTGTGTGAACTCATAGAATGGAGGTTTTTGAACTCATAGAATGGAGGTGTGTGAAGTCATGCAATGGAGGTGTGTGAAGTCAAAGAATCGAGGTGTGTGAAGTCAAACAATAAAGGTGTGTGAAGTCACAGAATGGAGGTGTGTGAAATCACAGAATGGAGGTGTGTGAAGTCAAAAAGTTGGTGTGTAGAGTCACAAATGGAGGTGTGTGAACTCATAGAATGGAGGTGTGTGAAGTCAAAGAATGGAGGTGTGTGAAGTCATGGAATGGAAGTGTGTGAAGTCACAGAATGGAGGTGTGTGAAGTCATAGAATGGAGGTGTGTGAAGTCATAGAATTGATGTTTCTGAATAAGAATGAATGTGTGTGAAGTCATAGAATGGAGGTGTATGAAGTCAAAAAGTAGGAGAGTGAACTCATAGAATGGAGTTCTAAGAACACATAGAATGGAGGTGTGTGAAGTCATGGAATAAAGGTGTGTGAAGTCAAAGAATGCATTGTGTGAAGTCAAACAATAAAGGTGTGTGAAGTCACAGAATGGAGGTGTGTGAAATCACAGAATGGAGGTGTGGGAAGTCATGGAATGGACGTGTGTGAAGTCACAGAATGGAGGTGTGTGAAGTCAGAATGGAGTTGTGTGAAGTCATAGAATGGAGGTGTATGAAGTCAAAAAGTAGGAGAGTGAACTCATAGAATGGAGTTCTAAGAACACATAGAATGGAGGTGTGTGAAGTCATGGAATAAAGGTGTGTGAAGTCAAAGAATGCATTGTGTGAAGTCAAACAATAAAGGTGTGTGAAGTCACAGAATGGAGGTGTGTGAAATCACAGAATGGAGGTGTGTGAAGTCAGAATGGAGTTGTGTGAAGTCATAGAATGGAGGTGTGTGAAGTCACAAGGGAGGTGTGTGAAATCATAGAATGGAGGTGTGTGAAGTCATCGAATGGAGGTGTGTGAAGTCATGGAATGGAGGTGTGTGAAGTCATAGAATGGAGGTTTGTGAAGTCATAGAATGGAGGTGGGTGAATTCATACAATGGATGTTCCTGAAGTAAGAATGTAGGTGTGTGAAATCATAGAATGGAGGTGTGTGAAGTCAAAATGGTGGTGTGTGAACTCATAGAATGGATGTGTGTGAACTGAAAGAGTAGATGTGTGTGAAGTCATGGAATGGAGGTGTGTGAAGTCAAAGAATGGAGGTGTGTGAAGTCAAACAATGGAGGTGTGCGAAGTCACAGAATGGAGGTGTGTGAAGTCACAGAATGGAAGTGTGTGAAGTTAAAATGGAGGTGTGTGAAGTCACAGAATGGAGGTGTGTGAAGTCACAGAATGGAGGTGTGTGAAGTCCAAATGGTGGTGTGTAACGTCACAAATGCAGGTGTGTGAAGTCACAGAATGTATGTGTGTGAACTCAAAATGGAGGTGTGTGAAGTCAAAGAATGGAGGTGTGCGAAGTCAAAGAATATAGGTGTGTGAAATCATAGAAAGGAGGTGTGTGAAATCATAGAATGGAGGTTTGTGAAATCATAGAAGGAAGGTGTGTGAAGTCACGGAATGAAGGTGTGTTAAGTCACAGAACGGAGGTGTGTGAACTCAGAATGGAGGTGTGTGAAGTCCCAGAATGGAGGTGTAGGAAGTCATAGAATGGAGTTGTGTGAAGTCACAGAATGGTGATGTGTGAATTCATAGAATGGAGGTGTGTGAAGTCATAGAATGGAGGTGTGTGAAGTCACAGAATGGAGGTGTGTGAAGTCAAAGAATGGAGGTGTGTGAAGTCACAGAATGGGGGTGTGTGAACTCACAATGGAGGTGTGTGAAGTCAAAGAATGGAGGTGAGTGAAGTCATAGAATGGAAGTGTGTGAAGTCATAGAATGGAGGTGTGTGAAGCCACAATTGAGGTGTGTGAAGTCACAGAATTGAGGTTTGTGAACTCACAATGGAGGTGTGTGAAGTCACAGAATGGAGGTTTGTGAAATCATAGAATGGAGGTGTGTGAAGTCATAGAACGGATGTTTCTTAAGTAGAATGAAGGTGTGTGAAGTCATGGAATGGAGGTGTGTGAAGTCCAAAAATAGAGGTGTTTGAAGTCAAACAATGTTAATGTGTGTGAAGTCACAGAATGGAGGTGTGTGAATTCAAAGAATGGAAGTGTGTGAAGTCAAAATGGAGGTGTGTGAACTCATAGAATGGAGGTTTTTGAACTCATAGAATGGAGGTGTGTGAAGTCATGCAATGGAGGTGTGTGAAGTCAAAGAATGGAGGTGTGTGAAGTCAAACAATAAAGGTGTGTGAAGTCACAGAATGGAGGTGTGTGAAATCACAGAATGGAGGTGTGTGAAGTCAAAAAGTTGGTGTGTAGAGTCACAAATGGAGGTGTGTGAACTCATAGAATGGAGGTGTGTGAAGTCAAAGAATGGAGGTGTGTGAAGTCATGGAATGGAAGTGTGTGAAGTCACAGAATGGAGGTGTGTGAAGTCATAGAATGGAGGTGTGTGAAGTCATAGAATTGATGTTTCTGAATAAGAATGAATGTGTGTGAAGTCATAGAATGGAGGTGTATGAAGTCAAAAAGTAGGAGAGTGAACTCATAGAATGGAGTTCTAAGAACACATAGAATGGAGGTGTGTGAAGTCATGGAATAAAGGTGTGTGAAGTCAAAGAATGCATTGTGTGAAGTCAAACAATAAAGGTGTGTGAAGTCACAGAATGGAGGTGTGTGAAATCACAGAATGGAGGTGTGTGAAGTCATGGAATGGACGTGTGTGAAGTCACAGAATGGAGTTGTGTGAAGTCAGAATGGAGTTGTGTGAAGTCATAGAATGGAGGTGTGTGAAGTCACAAGGGAGGTGTGTGAAATCATAGAATGGAGGTGTGTGAAGTCATCGAATGGAGGTGTGTGAAGTCATGGAATGGAGGTGTGTGAAGTCATGGAATGGAGGTGTGTGAAATCACAGAATGGAGGTGTGTGAAGTCAGAATGGAGTTGTGTGAAGTCATAGAATGGAGGTGTGTGAAGTCACAAGGGAGGTGTGTGAAATCATAGAATGGAGGTGTGTGAAGTCACACTATGGAGGTGTGTGAAGTCATAGAATGGAGCTGTGTGAAGTCAGATTGGAGGTGTGTGAAGTCACAGAATGGATGTGTGTGAACTCAGAATGGAGGTGTGTGAAGTCACAGAATTGAGGTGTGTGAAGTCATAGAATGGAGTTGTGTAAAGTCATAGAATGGAGGTGTGTGAGGTCATAATGTAGGTGTGTGAAGTCACAGAATTGAGATGTGTGAAGTCACAGATTGGAGGTGTGTGAAGTCATAGAATGGAGGTGTGTGAAGTCATAGAATGGAGGTGTGTGAAGTCATAGAATGGATGTTTGTGAAGTAAGAATGAAGGTGTGTTAAGTCCTAGAATGGAGATGTGTGAAGGCACAGAATGGAGGTGTGTGAAGTCATAGAATGGAGCTGTGTGAAGTCAGAATGGAGGTGTGTGAAGTCATAGAATGGAGGTGTGTGAAGTCATAGAATGGAGCTGTGTGAAGTAAGAATGAAGGTGTGTGAAGTCATAGAATGGAGCTGTGTGAACTCACAATGGAGATGTGTGAAGTCAAAGAAAGGAGGTGTGTGAAGTCAAAGAATGGAAGTGTGTGAAGTCATAGAATGGAGGTGTGTGAAGTCATAGAATGGAGGTGTGTGAAGTCATAGAATGGAGTTATGTGAAGTCACAGAATTGATGTTTGTGAAGTCAGAATGGAGGTTCGTGAGGTCAGAATGGAGGTTTGTGAAGTCATAGAATGGAGGTGTGTGAAGTCGTAGAATGGATGTGTGTGAAGTCACAGAATTGATGTTTGTGAAGTCAGAATGGAGGTGTGTGGACTCACAATGGAGGTGTGTGAAGTCAAAGAATGGAGGTGTGTGAAGTCACAGAATTGATGTTTGTGAAGTCAGAATGGAGGTGTGTGAAGACAGAATGGAGGTGTGTGAAGTCATAGAATGGAGGTGTGTGAAGTCATAGAATGGAGGTGTGTGAAGTCACAATGCAGGTGTGTGAACTCATAGACTGGAGGTGTGTGAAGTCACAGAATAGAGGTGTGTGAAGTCAGAATGGAGTTGTGTGAAGTCATAGAATGGAGGTGTGTGAAGTCAGAATGGAGGTGTGTGAACTCATAGAATGGAGGTGAGTGAAGTCACAATGGAGGTATGTGAAGTCATAGAATGGTGGTGTGTGAAGTCACAGAATGGAGGTGTGGAAGTCATAGAATGCAGGTGTGTGAAGTCAGAATGGAGGTGTGTGAAGTCATAGAATGGAGGTGTGTGAAATCATAATGTAGGTGTGTGAAGTCACAGAATTGAGGTGTGTGAAGTCACAGAATGGAGGTGTGTAAAGTCATAGAATGGAGGTGTGTGAAGTCATAGAATGGAGGTGTGTGAAGTCATAGAATGAATGTTTGTGAATTAAGAATGAAGGTGTGTTAAGTCATAAAATGGAGATGTGTGAAGGCACAGAATGGAGGTGTGTGAAGTCATAGAATGTAGCTGTGTGAAGTCAGAATGGAGGTGTGTGAAGTCATAGAATGGAGATGTGTGAACTCACAATGGAGATGTGTTAAGTCAAAAAATGGTGGTGTGTGAAGTCAAAGAATGGAAGTGTGTGAAGTCACAGAATGGAGGTGTGTGAAGTCATAGAATGGAGGTGTATGATGTCATAGAATGGAGGTGTGTGAAGTCACAGAATTGATGTTTGTGAAGTCAGAATGGAGGTGTGTGAAGTCATGGAATGGAGGTGTGTGAAGTCATAGAAGGACGTGTGTGAAGTCACAGAATTGATATTTGCGAATTCAGAATGAAGGTGTGTCAACTCACAATGGAGGTGTGTGAAGTCAAAGAATGGAGGTGTGTGAAGTCACAGAATTGATGTTTGTGAAGTCAGAATGGAGGTGTGTGAAGTCAGAATGGAGGTGTGTGAAGTCATAGAATGGAGGTGTGTGAAGTCACAATGCACGTGTGTGACCTCATAGAATGGAGGTTTCTGAAGTGAGAATTGAGTTGTGTGAAGCCATAGAATGGAGGTGTGTGAAGTCAGAATGGAGGTGTGTGAAGTAAAGAATGGAGGTGTGTGAAGTCAGAATGGAGGTGTCTGAACTCATAGAATGGAGCTGTGTGAAGTCACAATGGAGGTATGTGAAGTCATAGAATGGAGGTGTGTGAAGTCACAGAATGGAGGTGTGTGAAGTCATAGAATGGAGCTGTGTGAAGTCAGATTGGAGTTGTGTGAAGTCACAGAGTGGAGGTGTGTGAACTGAGAATGGAGGTGTGTGAAGTCACAGAATGAAGGTGTGTGAAGTCATAGAATGGAGGTGTGTGAAGTCATAGAATGGATGTGTGTGAATTCATAATGGAGGTTTGTGAAGTCACAGAATTGAGGGGTGTGAAGTCATAGAATGGAGGTTTGTGAATTCATAGAATGGAGGTGTGTGAAGTCATAGAATGGAGGTGTGTGAAGTCATAGAATGGATGTTTGTGAAGTAAGAATGAAGGTGTGTTTAGTCATAGAATGGAGGTGTGTGAAGTCATAGAATGGAGCTGTTTGAAGTCAGAATGGAGGTGTGTGAAGTCACAGAATGGAGGTGTGTGAACTCAGAATGGTGGTGTGTGAAGTCACAGAATGGAGGTGTGTTAAGTCACAGAACGGAGGTGTTTGAACTCAGAATGGAGGTGTGTGAAATCACAGAATGGAGCTGTGTGAAGTAATAGAATGGAGGTGTGTGAAATCATAGAATGGAGGTGTGGGAAGGCATAGAGTGGAGATGTGCGAAGTCAGATTGGAGGTGTGCGAAGTCATTGAATGGAGCTGGGTGATGTCAGAATGGAGGTGTGTGAAGTCACAGAATTGAGGTGTGTGAACTCAGAACGGAGGTGTGTGAAGTCACAGAATCTAGGTGTGTGAAGTCATAGAATTGAGGTGTGTGAAGTCATAGAATGGAGGTGTGTGAAGTCAGAGAATGGAGGTGTGTGAAGTCAGAATGGAGGTGTGAAGTCATAGAATAGAGGTGGATGAAGTCATAGAAAGGAGTTGTGGGAAGTCATAGAATATAGGAGTGTGAAGTCATAGAATGGAGGTGAGTGAAGTCACAGATTCGAGGTCTGTGAAGTCATAGAATGGAGCTGTGTGATGCCAGAATTGAGGAGTGTGAAGTCCTAGAATGGACGTGTGTGAACTCATAGAATGGAGGTGTGTGACGTCACAATGGAAGTGTGTGAAGTCACAGAATGGAGGTGTGTGAAGTCATAGAAGGAGGTGTGTGAAGTCACAGAATTGATATTTGTGAATTCAGAATGGAGGTGTGTCAACTCACAATGGAGGTGTGTGAAGTCAAAGAATGGAGGTGTGTGAAGTCACAGAATTGATGTTTGTGAAGTCAGAATGGAGGTGTGTGAAGTCAGAATGGAGGTGTGTGAAGTCATAGAATGGAGGTGTGTGAAGTCACAATGCACGTGTGTGACCTCATAGAATGGAGGTTTCTGAAGTCAGAATTGAGTTGAGTGAAGCCATAGAATGGAGGTGTGTGAAGTCAGAATGGAGGTGTGTGAAGTCATAGAATGGAGGTGTGTGAAGTCAGAATGCAGGTGTGTGAACTCATAGAATGGAGCTGTGTGAAGTCACAATGGAGGTATGTGAAGTCATAGAATGGAGGTGTGTGAAGTCACAGAATGGAGGTGTGTGAAGTCATAGAATGGAGCTGTGTGAAGTCAGATTGGAGTTGTGTGAAGTCACAGAGTGGAGGTGTGTGAAATGAGAATGGAGGTGTGTGAATTCACAGAATGGAGGTGTGTGAACTCATAGAATGGAGGTGTGTGAAGTCATGGAATGGAGGTGTGTGAAGTCAAAGTATGGAGGTGTGTGAAGTCAAACAATAAAGGTGTGTGAAGTCAAAGAATAGAGGTGTGTGAAGTCAAAATGGAGGTGTGTGAACTCATAAAATGGAGATGTGTGAAGTCATAGAATGGAGGTGCGTGAAGTCCAAAAATGGAGGTGTATGAAGTCAAACAATGGTGGTGTGTGAAGTCAGAGAATGGAGGTGCGTGAAGTCAAAGAATGGAAGTGTGTGAAGTCAAGATGGAGGTGTGTGAAGTCACAGAATGGAGGTGTGTGAAGTCACAGAATGGAGGTGTATGAAGTCATAGAATGTAGGTGTGTGAAGTCACAGAATGGAGGTGTGTGAAGTCACAGAATGGAGGTGTGTGAAGTCAAAGAATGGAGGTGTGGGAAATCACAGAATGGAGGTTTGAGAAGTCAAAAAGGTGGTGTGTAGACTCACAAATGGAGGTGTGTGAACTCATAGAATGGAGGTGTGTGAAGTCAAAGAATAAAGGTGTGTGAAGGCATCGAATGGAGGTGTGTGAAGTCATGGAATGGAGGTGTGTGAAGTCACAGAATGGAGGTGTGTGAAGTCAGAATGGAGTTGTGTGAACTCATAGAATGGAGGTGTGTGAAGTCAGAATGGAGGTGTGTGAAGTCATAGAATGGAGGTGTATGAAGTCAGAATGGAGGTGTGTGAACTCATAGAATGGAGGTGTGTGAAGTCATAATGGAGGTGTGTGAAGTCATAGAATGGAGGTGTGTGAAGTCATAGAATGGAGCTGTGTGAGTCAGATTGGAGGTGTGTGAAGTCACAGAATGGATATGTGTGAACTCAGAATGGAGGTGTGTGAAGTCACAGAATTGAGGTGTGTGAAGACATAGAATGGAGTTGAGTACAGTCATAGAATGGAGGTGTGTGAGGTCATAATGTAGGTGTGTGAAGAAACAGAATTGAGACGTGTGAAGTCACAGAATGGAGGTGTGTGAAGTCATAGAATGGAGGTGTGTGAAGTCATAGAATGGAGGTGTGTGAAATCATAGAATGGATGTTTGTGAAGTAAGAATGAAGGTGTGTTAAGTACTAGAATGGAGATGAGTGAAGGCACAGAATGGAGGTGTGTGAAGTCATAGAATGGAGCTGTGTAAAGTCAGAATGGAGATGTGTGAAGTCATAGAATGGAGGTGTGTGAAGTCATAGAATGGAGTTGTGTGAAGTCACAGAATTGATGTTTGTGAAGTCAGAATGGAGGTCTGTGAAGTCAGAATGGAGGTTTGTGAAGTCATAGAATGGAGGTGTGTGAAGTCGTAGAATGGATGTGTGTGAAGTCACAGAATTGATGTTTGTGAAGTCAGAATGGAGGTGTGTGAACTCACAATGGAGGTGTGTGAAGTCAAAGAATGGAGGTGTGTGAAGTCACAGAATTGTTGTTTGTGAAGTCAGAATGGTGGTGTGTGAAGTCAGAATGGAGGTGTGTGAAGTCATAGAATGGAGGTGTGTGAAGTCACAATGCAGGTGTGTGAACTCATAGATTGGAGGTGTGAGAAGTCACAGAATGGAGGTGTGTGAAGTCACAGAATGGAGGTGTTTGAAGTCATAGAATGGAGGTGTGTGAAGTCATAGAATGGAGGTTTGTGAAGTCATAGAATGGAGGTGGGTGAATTCATACAATGGATGTTCCTGAAGTAAGAATGTAGGTGTGTGAAATCATAGAATGGAGGTGTGTGAAGTCAAAATGGTGGTGTGTGAACTCATAGAATGGATGTGTGTGAACTGAAAGAGTAGATGTGTGTGAAGTCATGGAATGGAGGTGTGTGAAGTCAAAGATTGGAGGTGTGTGAAGTCAAACAATGGAGGTGTGCGAAGTCACAGAATGGAGGTGTGTGAAGTCACAGAATGGAAGTGTGTGAAGTTAAAATGGAGGTGTGTGAAGTCACAGAATGGAGGTGTGTGAAGTCACAGAATGGAGGTGTGTGAAGTCCAAATGGTGGTGTGTAACGTCACAAATGCAGGTGTGTGAAGTCACAGAATGTATGTGTGTGAACTCAAAATGGAGGTGTGTGAAGTCAAAGAATGGAGGTGTGCGAAGTCAAAGAATATAGGTGTGTGAAATCATAGAAAGGAGGTGTGTGAAATCATAGAATGGAGGTTTGTGAAATCATAGAAGGAAGGTGTGTGAAGTCACGGAATGAAGGTGTGTTAAGTCACAGAACGGAGGTGTGTGAACTCAGAATGGAGGTGTGTGAAGTCCCAGAATGGAGGTGTGGGAAGTCATAGAATGGAGTTGTGTGAAGTCACAGAATGGTGATGTGTGAATTCATAGAATGGAGGTGTGTGAAGTCATAGAATGGAGGTGTGTGAAGTCACAGAATGGAGGTGTGTGAAGTCAAAGAATGGAGGTGTGTGAAGTCACAGAATGGGGGTGTGTGAACTCACAATGGAGGTGTGTGAAGTCAAAAATGGAGGTGAGTGAAGTCATAGAATGGAAGTGTGTGAAGTCATAGAATGGAGGTGTGTGAAGCCACAATTGAGGTGTGTGAAGTCACAGAATTGAGGTTTGTGAACTCACAATGGAGGTGTGTGAAGTCACAGAATGGAGGTTTGTGAAATCATAGAATGGAGGTGTGTGAAGTCATAGAACGGATGTTTTTGAAGTAGAATGAAGGTGTGTGAAGTCATGGAATGGAGGTGTGTGAAGTCCAAAAATAGAGGTGTTTGAAGTCAAACAATGTTAATGTGTGTGAAGTCACAGAATGGAGGTGTGTGAATTCAAAGAATGGAAGTGTGTGAAGTCAAAATGGAGGTGTGTGAACTCATAGAATGGAGGTTTTTGAACTCATAGAATGGAGGTGTGTGAAGTCATGCAATGGAGGTGTGTGAAGTCAAAGAATCGAGGTGTGTGAAGTCAAACAATAAAGGTGTGTGAAGTCACAGAATGGAGGTGTGTGAAATCACAGAATGGAGGTGTGTGAAGTCAAAAAGTTGGTGTGTAGAGTCACAAATGGAGGTGTGTGAACTCATAGAATGGAGGTGTGTGAAGTCAAAGAATGGAGGTGTGTGAAGTCATGGAATGGAAGTGTGTGAAGTCACAGAATGGAGGTGTGTGAAGTCATAGAATGGAGGTGTGTGAAGTCATAGAATTGATGTTTCTGAATAAGAATGAATGTGTGTGAAGTCATAGAATGGAGGTGTATGAAGTCAAAAAGTAGGAGAGTGAACTCATAGAATGGAGTTCTAAGAACACATAGAATGGAGGTGTGTGAAGTCATGGAATAAAGGTGTGTGAAGTCAAAGAATGCATTGTGTGAAGTCAAACAATAAAGGTGTGTGAAGTCACAGAATGGAGGTGTGTGAAATCACAGAATGGAGGTGTGGGAAGTCATGGAATGGACGTGTGTGAAGTCACAGAATGGAGGTGTGTGAAGTCAGAATGGAGTTGTGTGAAGTCATAGAATGGAGGTGTATGAAGTCAAAAAGTAGGAGAGTGAACTCATAGAATGGAGTTCTAAGAACACATAGAATGGAGGTGTGTGAAGTCATGGAATAAAGGTGTGTGAAGTCAAAGAATGCATTGTGTGAAGTCAAACAATAAAGGTGTGTGAAGTCACAGAATGGAGGTGTGTGAAATCACAGAATGGAGGTGTGTGAAGTCATGGAATGGACGTGTGTGAAGTCACAGAATGGAGGTGTGTGAAGTCAGAATGGAGTTGTGTGAAGTCATAGAATGGAGGTGTGTGAAGTCACAAGGGAGGTGTGTGAAATCATAGAATGGAGGTGTGTGAAGTCATCGAATGGAGGTGTGTGAAGTCATGGAATGGAGGTGTGTGAAGTCATAGAATGGAGGTTTGTGAAGTCATAGAATGGAGGTGGGTGAATTCATACAATGGATGTTCCTGAAGTAAGAATGTAGGTGTGTGAAATCATAGAATGGAGGTGTGTGAAGTCAAAATGGTGGTGTGTGAACTCATAGAATGGATGTGTGTGAACTGAAAGAGTAGATGTGTGTGAAGTCATGGAATGGAGGTGTGTGAAGTCAAAGAATGGAGGTGTGTGAAGTCAAACAATGGAGGTGTGCGAAGTCACAGAATGGAGGTGTGTGAAGTCACAGAATGGAAGTGTGTGAAGTTAAAATGGAGGTGTGTGAAGTCACAGAATGGAGGTGTGTGAAGTCACAGAATGGAGGTGTGTGAAGTCCAAATGGTGGTGTGTAACGTCACAAATGCAGGTGTGTGAAGTCACAGAATGTATGTGTGTGAACTCAAAATGGAGGTGTGTGAAGTCAAAGAATGGAGGTGTGCGAAGTCAAAGAATATAGGTGTGTGAAATCATAGAAAGGAGGTGTGTGAAATCATAGAATGGAGGTTTGTGAAATCATAGAAGGAAGGTGTGTGAAGTCACGGAATGAAGGTGTGTTAAGTCACAGAACGGAGGTGTGTGAACTCAGAATGGAGGTGTGTGAAGTCCCAGAATGGAGGTGTAGGAAGTCATAGAATGGAGTTGTGTGAAGTCACAGAATGGTGATGTGTGAATTCATAGAATGGAGGTGTGTGAAGTCATAGAATGGAGGTGTGTGAAGTCACAGAATGGAGGTGTGTGAAGTCAAAGAATGGAGGTGTGTGAAGTCACAGAATGGGGGTGTGTGAACTCACAATGGAGGTGTGTGAAGTCAAAGAATGGAGGTGAGTGAAGTCATAGAATGGAAGTGTGTGAAGTCATAGAATGGAGGTGTGTGAAGCCACAATTGAGGTGTGTGAAGTCACAGAATTGAGGTTTGTGAACTCACAATGGAGGTGTGTGAAGTCACAGAATGGAGGTTTGTGAAATCATAGAATGGAGGTGTGTGAAGTCATAGAACGGATGTTTCTTAAGTAGAATGAAGGTGTGTGAAGTCATGGAATGGAGGTGTGTGAAGTCCAAAAATAGAGGTGTTTGAAGTCAAACAATGTTAATGTGTGTGAAGTCACAGAATGGAGGTGTGTGAATTCAAAGAATGGAAGTGTGTGAAGTCAAAATGGAGGTGTGTGAACTCATAGAATGGAGGTTTTTGAACTCATAGAATGGAGGTGTGTGAAGTCATGCAATGGAGGTGTGTGAAGTCAAAGAATGGAGGTGTGTGAAGTCAAACAATAAAGGTGTGTGAAGTCACAGAATGGAGGTGTGTGAAATCACAGAATGGAGGTGTGTGAAGTCAAAAAGTTGGTGTGTAGAGTCACAAATGGAGGTGTGTGAACTCATAGAATGGAGGTGTGTGAAGTCAAAGAATGGAGGTGTGTGAAGTCATGGAATGGAAGTGTGTGAAGTCACAGAATGGAGGTGTGTGAAGTCATAGAATGGAGGTGTGTGAAGTCATAGAATTGATGTTTCTGAATAAGAATGAATGTGTGTGAAGTCATAGAATGGAGGTGTATGAAGTCAAAAAGTAGGAGAGTGAACTCATAGAATGGAGTTCTAAGAACACATAGAATGGAGGTGTGTGAAGTCATGGAATAAAGGTGTGTGAAGTCAAAGAATGCATTGTGTGAAGTCAAACAATAAAGGTGTGTGAAGTCACAGAATGGAGGTGTGTGAAATCACAGAATGGAGGTGTGTGAAGTCATGGAATGGACGTGTGTGAAGTCACAGAATGGAGTTGTGTGAAGTCAGAATGGAGTTGTGTGAAGTCATAGAATGGAGGTGTGTGAAGTCACAAGGGAGGTGTGTGAAATCATAGAATGGAGGTGTGTGAAGTCATCGAATGGAGGTGTGTGAAGTCATGGAATGGAGGTGTGTGAAGTCATGGAATGGAGGTGTGTGAAATCACAGAATGGAGGTGTGTGAAGTCAGAATGGAGTTGTGTGAAGTCATAGAATGGAGGTGTGTGAAGTCACAAGGGAGGTGTGTGAAATCATAGAATGGAGGTGTGTGAAGTCACACTATGGAGGTGTGTGAAGTCATAGAATGGAGCTGTGTGAAGTCAGATTGGAGGTGTGTGAAGTCACAGAATGGATGTGTGTGAACTCAGAATGGAGGTGTGTGAAGTCACAGAATTGAGGTGTGTGAAGTCATAGAATGGAGTTGTGTAAAGTCATAGAATGGAGGTGTGTGAGGTCATAATGTAGGTGTGTGAAGTCACAGAATTGAGATGTGTGAAGTCACAGATTGGAGGTGTGTGAAGTCATAGAATGGAGGTGTGTGAAGTCATAGAATGGAGGTGTGTGAAGTCATAGAATGGATGTTTGTGAAGTAAGAATGAAGGTGTGTTAAGTCCTAGAATGGAGATGTGTGAAGGCACAGAATGGAGGTGTGTGAAGTCATAGAATGGAGCTGTGTGAAGTCAGAATGGAGGTGTGTGAAGTCATAGAATGGAGGTGTGTGAAGTCATAGAATGGAGCTGTGTGAAGTAAGAATGAAGGTGTGTGAAGTCATAGAATGGAGCTGTGTGAACTCACAATGGAGATGTGTGAAGTCAAAGAAAGGAGGTGTGTGAAGTCAAAGAATGGAAGTGTGTGAAGTCATAGAATGGAGGTGTGTGAAGTCATAGAATGGAGGTGTGTGAAGTCATAGAATGGAGTTATGTGAAGTCACAGAATTGATGTTTGTGAAGTCAGAATGGAGGTTCGTGAGGTCAGAATGGAGGTTTGTGAAGTCATAGAATGGAGGTGTGTGAAGTCGTAGAATGGATGTGTGTGAAGTCACAGAATTGATGTTTGTGAAGTCAGAATGGAGGTGTGTGGACTCACAATGGAGGTGTGTGAAGTCAAAGAATGGAGGTGTGTGAAGTCACAGAATTGATGTTTGTGAAGTCAGAATGGAGGTGTGTGAAGACAGAATGGAGGTGTGTGAAGTCATAGAATGGAGGTGTGTGAAGTCATAGAATGGAGGTGTGTGAAGTCACAATGCAGGTGTGTGAACTCATAGACTGGAGGTGTGTGAAGTCACAGAATAGAGGTGTGTGAAGTCAGAATGGAGTTGTGTGAAGTCATAGAATGGAGGTGTGTGAAGTCAGAATGGAGGTGTGTGAACTCATAGAATGGAGGTGAGTGAAGTCACAATGGAGGTATGTGAAGTCATAGAATGGTGGTGTGTGAAGTCACAGAATGGAGGTGTGGAAGTCATAGAATGCAGGTGTGTGAAGTCAGAATGGAGGTGTGTGAAGTCATAGAATGGAGGTGTGTGAAATCATAATGTAGGTGTGTGAAGTCACAGAATTGAGGTGTGTGAAGTCACAGAATGGAGGTGTGTAAAGTCATAGAATGGAGGTGTGTGAAGTCATAGAATGGAGGTGTGTGAAGTCATAGAATGAATGTTTGTGAATTAAGAATGAAGGTGTGTTAAGTCATAAAATGGAGATGTGTGAAGGCACAGAATGGAGGTGTGTGAAGTCATAGAATGTAGCTGTGTGAAGTCAGAATGGAGGTGTGTGAAGTCATAGAATGGAGATGTGTGAACTCACAATGGAGATGTGTTAAGTCAAAAAATGGTGGTGTGTGAAGTCAAAGAATGGAAGTGTGTGAAGTCACAGAATGGAGGTGTGTGAAGTCATAGAATGGAGGTGTATGATGTCATAGAATGGAGGTGTGTGAAGTCACAGAATTGATGTTTGTGAAGTCAGAATGGAGGTGTGTGAAGTCATGGAATGGAGGTGTGTGAAGTCATAGAAGGACGTGTGTGAAGTCACAGAATTGATATTTGTGAATTCAGAATGAAGGTGTGTCAACTCACAATGGAGGTGTGTGAAGTCAAAGAATGGAGGTGTGTGAAGTCACAGAATTGATGTTTGTGAAGTCAGAATGGAGGTGTGTGAAGTCAGAATGGAGGTGTGTGAAGTCATAGAATGGAGGTGTGTGAAGTCACAATGCACGTGTGTGACCTCATAGAATGGAGGTTTCTGAAGTGAGAATTGAGTTGTGTGAAGCCATAGAATGGAGGTGTGTGAAGTCAGAATGGAGGTGTGTGAAGTAAAGAATGGAGGTGTGTGAAGTCAGAATGGAGGTGTCTGAACTCATAGAATGGAGCTGTGTGAAGTCACAATGGAGGTATGTGAAGTCATAGAATGGAGGTGTGTGAAGTCACAGAATGGAGGTGTGTGAAGTCATAGAATGGAGCTGTGTGAAGTCAGATTGGAGTTGTGTGAAGTCACAGAGTGGAGGTGTGTGAACTGAGAATGGAGGTGTGTGAAGTCACAGAATGAAGGTGTGTGAAGTCATAGAATGGAGGTGTGTGAAGTCATAGAATGGATGTGTGTGAATTCATAATGGAGGTTTGTGAAGTCACAGAATTGAGGGGTGTGAAGTCATAGAATGGAGGTTTGTGAATTCATAGAATGGAGGTGTGTGAAGTCATAGAATGGAGGTGTGTGAAGTCATAGAATGGATGTTTGTGAAGTAAGAATGAAGGTGTGTTTAGTCATAGAATGGAGGTGTGTGAAGTCATAGAATGGAGCTGTTTGAAGTCAGAATGGAGGTGTGTGAAGTCACAGAATGGAGGTGTGTGAACTCAGAATGGTGGTGTGTGAAGTCACAGAATGGAGGTGTGTTAAGTCACAGAACGGAGGTGTTTGAACTCAGAATGGAGGTGTGTGAAATCACAGAATGGAGCTGTGTGAAGTAATAGAATGGAGGTGTGTGAAATCATAGAATGGAGGTGTGGGAAGGCATAGAGTGGAGATGTGCGAAGTCAGATTGGAGGTGTGCGAAGTCATTGAATGGAGCTGGGTGATGTCAGAATGGAGGTGTGTGAAGTCACAGAATTGAGGTGTGTGAACTCAGAACGGAGGTGTGTGAAGTCACAGAATCTAGGTGTGTGAAGTCATAGAATTGAGGTGTGTGAAGTCATAGAATGGAGGTGTGTGAAGTCAGAGAATGGAGGTGTGTGAAGTCAGAATGGAGGTGTGAAGTCATAGAATAGAGGTGGATGAAGTCATAGAAAGGAGTTGTGGGAAGTCATAGAATATAGGAGTGTGAAGTCATAGAATGGAGGTGAGTGAAGTCACAGATTCGAGGTCTGTGAAGTCATAGAATGGAGCTGTGTGATGCCAGAATTGAGGAGTGTGAAGTCCTAGAATGGACGTGTGTGAACTCATAGAATGGAGGTGTGTGACGTCACAATGGAAGTGTGTGAAGTCACAGAATGGAGGTGTGTGAAGTCATAGAAGGAGGTGTGTGAAGTCACAGAATTGATATTTGTGAATTCAGAATGGAGGTGTGTCAACTCACAATGGAGGTGTGTGAAGTCAAAGAATGGAGGTGTGTGAAGTCACAGAATTGATGTTTGTGAAGTCAGAATGGAGGTGTGTGAAGTCAGAATGGAGGTGTGTGAAGTCATAGAATGGAGGTGTGTGAAGTCACAATGCACGTGTGTGACCTCATAGAATGGAGGTTTCTGAAGTCAGAATTGAGTTGTGTGAAGCCATAGAATGGAGGTGTGTGAAGTCAGAATGGAGGTGTGTGAAGTCATAGAATGGAGGTGTGTGAAGTCAGAATGCAGGTGTGTGAACTCATAGAATGGAGCTGTGTGAAGTCACAATGGAGGTATGTGAAGTCATAGAATGGAGGTGTGTGAAGTCACAGAATGGAGGTGTGTGAAGTCATAGAATGGAGCTGTGTGAAGTCAGATTGGAGTTGTGTGAAGTCACAGAGTGGAGGTGTGTGAAATGAGAATGGAGGTGTGTGAAGTCACCGAATGAAGGTGTGTGAAGTCATAGAATGGAGGTGTGTGAAGTCATAGAATGGATGTGTGTGAATTCATAATGGAGGTTTGTGAAGTCACAGAATTGAGGTGTGTGAAGTCATAGAATGGAGGTTTGTGAATTCATAGAATGGAGGTGTGTGAAGTCATAGAATGGAGGTGTGTGAAGTCATAGAATGGATGTTTGTGAAGTAAGAATGAAGGTGTGTTTAGTCATAGAATGGAGGTGTGTGAAGTCATAGAATGGAGCTGTTTGAAGTCAGAATGGAGGTGTGTGAAGTCACAGAATGGAGGTGTGTGAACTCAGAATGGTGATGTTTGAAGTCACAGAATGGAGGTGTGTTAAGTCACAGAATGGAGGTGTTTGAACTCAGAATGGAGGTGTGTGAAATCACAGAATGGAGCTGTGTGAAGTCATAGAATGGAGCTGTGTGAAATCATAGAATGGAGGTGTGGGAAGGCATAGAGTGGAGATGTGCGAAGTCAGATTGGAGATGTGCGAAGTCATTGAATGGAGCTGGGTGAAGTCAGAATGGAGGTGTGTGAAGTCACAGAATTGAGGTGTGTGAACTCAGAACGGAGGTGTGTGAAGTCACAGAATCTAGGTGTGTGAAGTCATAGAATTGAGGTGTGTGAAGTCATAGAATGGAGGTGTGTGAGGTCATAGAATGGATGTTTCTGAAGTAAGAATGAAGGTGTGTGAAGTCATAGAATGGAGGTGTGTGAAGTCATAGAATGGAAGTGTGTGAAGTCAGAGAATGGAGGTGTGTGAAGTCAGAATGGAGGTGTGAAGTCATAGAATAGAGGTGGATGAAGTCATAGAAAGGAGTTGTGGGAAGTCATAGAATAGAGGAGTGTGAAGTCATAGAATGGAGGTGAGTGAAGTCACAGATTCGAGGTCTGTGAAGTCATAGAATGGAGGTGTGTGATGCCAGAATTGAGGAGTGTGAAGTCCTAGAATGGACGTGTGTGAACTCATAGAATGGAGGTGTGTGACGTCACAATGGAAGTGTGTGAAGTCACAGAATGGAGGTGTGTGAAGTCATATATTGGAGGTGCGTGAAGTCAGAATGGAGGTGTGTGAAGTCACAGAATGGAGGTGTGTGAACTCAGAATGGAGGTGTTTGAAGTCATAGATGGAGGTGTGTGAAGTCACAGTATGGAGGTGTGTGAAATCATAGAATGGAATTTTGTGAATTCACAGAATGGAGCTGTGTGAAGTCAGAATGGAGGTGTGTGAAGTCATAGAATGGAGGTGTGTGAAGTGACAGAATGGATGTGTGTGAATTCATAGAATGGAGGTGTGAGAAGTCACAGAATGGAGGTGTGTGAAGTCATACAATGAAGGTGTATGAAGTCATAGAATGGAGGTGTGTGAAGTCACAGAAGGGAGGTGTGTGATGTCATAGTATGGAGTTGGGTGAAGTCACAGAATGGAGGTTTGTGAAGTCATAGAATGGAGGTATGTGAAGTCAAATTGGAGGGGTGTGAAGTCGGAGAATGAAGATGTGTGAAGTCACAGAATGGAGGTGGGTGAAGTCACAATGCAGGTGTGTGAAGTCATAGAATGGAGTTGTGTGAACTCAGAAAGGAGGTGTGTGAAGTCACAGAATAGAGGTGTGTGAAGTCACAGAATGGAAGTGGGTGAACTCACAATGGAGGTGTGTGAAGTCACAGAAGGGAATTGTGTGAAGCCAGAAGGGAGGTGTGTGAAGTCACAGAATGGAGATGTGTGAACTCAGAATGGAGGTTTGGGAAGTCACAGATGGAGGTTTGTGAAGTCATAGAATGGAGGTGTGTGAGGTCATAGAATGGATGTTTCTGAAGTAAGAATGAAGGTGTGTGAAGTCATAGAATGGAGGTGTGTGAAGTCATAGAATGGAGGTGTGTGAAGTCAGAGAACGGAGGTGTGTGAAGTCAGAACGGAGGTATGAAGTCATAGAATAGAGGTGGATGAAGTCATAGAAAGGAGTTGTGGGAAGTCATAGAATAGAGGAGTGTGAAGTCATAGAATGGAGGTGAGTGAAGTCACAGATTCGAGGTCTGTGAAGTCATAGAATGGAGGTGTGTGATGCCAGAATTGAGGAGTGTGAAGTCCTAGAATGGACGTGTGTGAACTCATAGAATGGAGGTGTGTGACGTCACAATGGAAGTGTGTGAAGTCACAGAATGGAGGTGTGTGAAGTCATATATTGGAGGTGTGTGAAGTCAGAATGGAGGTGTGTGAAGTCACAGAATGGAGGTGTGTGAACTCAGAATGGAGGTGTTTGAAGTCATGGATGAAGGTGTGTGAAGTCACAGTATGGAGGTGTGTGAAATCATAGAATGGAATTTTGTGAATTCACAGAATGGAGCTGTGTGAAGTCAGAATGGAGGAGTGTGAAGTCATAGAATGGAGGTGTGTGAAGTCAGAATGGAGGTGTGTGAACTCATAGATTGGACGTGTGTGAAGTCACAATGGAGGTGTGTGAAGACATAGAATGGAGGTGTGTGAAGTCACAGAATGGAGGTGTGTGACGTCATAAAATGGAGGTGTGTGAAGTCATAGAATGGAGGTGTGTGAAGTCATAGAATGGATGTTTCTGAAGTAAGAATGAAGGTGTGTGAAGTCATAGAATGGAGGTGTGTGAAGTCAAAATGGTGGTGTGTGAACTCATAGAATGGAGGTGTGTGAAGTCAGAATGGAGGTGTGTGACCTCATAGAATGGAGGTTTCTGAAGTCAGAATGGAGTTGTGTGAAGCCATAGAATGGAGGTGTGTGAAGTCAGAATGGAGGTGTGTGAAGTCATAGAATGGAGGTGTGTGAAGTCAGAATGGAGGTGTGTGAACTCATAGAATGGAGCTGTGTGAAGTCACAATGGAGGTATGTGAAGTCATAGAATGGAGGTGTGTGAAGTCACAGAATGGAGGTGTGTGAAGTCATAGAATGGAGCTGTGTGAAGTCAGATTGGAGTTGTGTGAAGTCACAGAATGGAGGTGTGTGAACTCAGAATGGAGGTGTGTGAAGTCACAGAATGAAGGTGTGTGAAGTCATAGACTGGAGGTGTGTGAAGGCATAGAATGGATGTGTGTGAATTCATAATGGAGGTTTGTGAAGTCACAAAATTGAGGTGTGTGAAGTCATAGAATGCAGGTTTGTGAATTCATAGAATGGAGGTGTGTGAAGTCATAGAATGGATGTTCGTGAAGTAAGAATGAAGGTGTGTTTAGTCATAGAATGGAGGTGTGTGAAGTCATAGAATGGAGCTGTTTGAAGTCAGAATGGAGGTGTGTGAAGTCACAGAATTGAGGTGTTTGAACTCAGAATGGAGGTGTGTGAAATCACAGAATGGAGGTGTGTGAAGTCATAGAATGGAGGTGTGTGAAATCATAGAATGGAGGTGTGGGAAGGCATAGAGTGGAGCTGTGTGAAGTCAGATTGGAGGTGTGCGAAGTCATTGAATGGAGCTGGGTGAAGTCAGAATGGAGGTGTGTGATGTCACAGAATTGAGGTGTGTGAACTCAGAACGGAGGTGTGTGAAGTCACAGAATCTAGGTGTGTGAAATCATAGAATTGAGGTGTGTGAAGTCATAGAATGGAGGTGTGTGAGGTCATAGAATGGATGTTTCTTAAGTAAGAATGAAGGTGTGTGAAGTCATAGAATGGAGGTGTGTGAAGTCATAGAATGGAGGTGTGTGAAGTCAGAGAATGGAGGTGTGTGAAGTCAGAATGGAGGTGTGTGAACTCATAGATTGGACGTGTGTGAAGTCACAATGGAGGTGTGTGAAGACATAGAATGGAGGTGTGTGAAGTCACAGAATGGAGGTGTGTGAAGTCATAAAATGGAGGTGTGTGAAGTCATAGAATGGAGGTGTGTGAAGTCATAGAATGGAGGTGTGTGAAGTCAAAATGGTGGTGTGTGAACTCATAGAATGGAGGTGTGTGAAGTCACAGAATGTAGGTGTGTGAAGTCAGAATGGAGGTGTGAAGTCATAGAATGGGGGTGGGTGAAGTCATGGAAAGGAGGTGTGGGAAGTCATAGAATGGAGAAGTGTGAAGTCATAGAGTGGAGGTGAGTGAAGTCACATATTCAAAGTCTGTGAAGTCATAGAATGGAGGTTTGTGAAGTCAGAATGGAGGGGTGAGAACTCATAGAATGGAGGTGTGTGAAATCACAATGGAGGTGTGTGAAGTCATAGAATGGAGGTATTTGAAGTCAGAATGGAGGTGTGTGAACTCATAGAATGGAGGTGTGTGAAGTCACGGAATGGAGGTGTGTGAAGTCACAGAATTGAGGTGTGTGAACTCAGAACGGAGGTGTGTGAAGTCACAGAATCTAGGTGTGTGAAGTCATAGAATTGAGGTGTGTGAAGTCATAGAATGAAGGTGTGTGAGGTCATAGAATGGAGGTTTCTGAAGTAAGAATGAAGGTGTGTGAAGTCATAGAATGGAGGTGTGTGAAGTCATAGAATGGAGGTGTGTGAAGTCAGAGAATGGAGGTGTGTGAAGTCAGAATGGAGGTGTGAAGTCACAGAATAGAGGTGGATGAAGTCACAGAAAGGAGTTGTGGGAAGTCATAGAATAGAGGAGTGTGAAGTCATAGAATGGAGGTGAGTGAAGTCACAGATTCGAGGTCTGTGAAGTCATAGAATGGAGCTGTGTGATGCCAGAATTGAGGAGTGTGAAGTCCTAGAATGGACGTGTGTGAACTCATAGAATGGAGGTGTGTGACGTCACAATGGAAGTGTATGAAGTCACAGAATGGAGGTGTGTGAAGTCATATATTGGAGGTGTGTGAAGTCAGAATGGAGGTGTGTGAAGTCACAGAATGGAGGTGTGTGAACTCAGAATGGAGGTGTTTGAAGTCATAGATGGAGGTGTGTGAAGTCACAGTATGGAGGTGTGTGAAATCATAGAATGGAATTTTGTGAATTCACAGAATGGAGCTGTGTGAAGTCAGAATGGAGGTGTGTGAAGTCATAGAATGGAGGTGTGTGAAGTGACAGAATGGATGTGTGTGAATTCACAGAATGGAGGTGTGAGAAGTCACAGAATGGAGGTGTGTGAAGTCATACAATGAAGGTGTATGAAGTCATAGAATGGAGGTGTGTGAAGTCACAGAAGGGAGGTGTGTGAAGTCATAGAATGGAGTTGGGTGAAGTCACAGAATGGAGGTTTGTGAAGTCATAGAATGGAGGTATGTGAAGTCAAATTGGAGGGGTGTGAAGTCGGAGAATGAAGATGTGTGAAGTCACAGAATGGAGGTGGGTGAAGTCACAATGCAGGTGTGTGAAGTCATAGAATGGAGTTGTGTGAACTCAGAAAGGAGATGTGTGAAGTCACAGAATAGAGGTGTGTGAAGTCACAGAATGGAGGTGTGGGAAGTAACAGAATGGAGGTGTGTGAAGTCACAGAATGGAAGTGGGTGAACTCACAATGGAGGTGTGTGAAGTCACAGAAGGGAATTGTGTGAAGTCAGAAGGGAGGTGTGTGAAGTCACAGAATGGAGATGTGTGAACTCAGAATGGAGGTGTGGGAAGTCACAGATGGAGGTTTGTGAAGTCATAGAATGGAGGTGTGTGAGGTCATAGAATGGATGTTTCTGAAGTAAGAATGAAGGTGTGTGAAGTCATAGAATGGAGGTGTGTGAAGTCATAGAATGGAGGTGTGTGAAGTCAGAGAATGGAGGTGTGTGAAGTCAGAACGGAGGTATGAAGTCATAGAATAGAGGTGGATGAAGTCATAGAAAGGAGTTGTGGGAAGTCATAGAACAGAGGAGTGTGAAGTCATAGAATGGAGGTGAGTGAAGTCACAGATTCGAGGTCTGTGAAGTCATAGAATGGAGGTGTGTGATGCCAGAATTGAGGAGTGTGAAGTCCTAGAATGGACGTGTGTGAACTCATAGAATGGAGGTGTGTGACGTCACAATGGAAGTGTGTGAAGTCACAGAATGGAGGTGTGTGAAGTCATATATTGGAGGTGTGTGAAGTCAGAATGGAGGTGTGTGAAGTCACAGAATGGAGGTGTGTGAACTCAGAATGGAGGTGTTTGAAGTCATGGATGAAGGTGTGTGAAGTCACAGTATGGAGGTGTGTGAAATCATAGAATGGAATTTTGTGAATTCACAGAATGGAGCTGTGTGAAGTCAGAATGGAGGAGTGTGAAGTCATAGAATGGAGGTGTGTCAAGTCAGAATGGAGGTGTGTGAACTCATAGATAGGACGTGTGTGAAGTCACAATGGAGGTGTGTGAAGACATAGAATGGAGGTGTGTGAAGTCACAGAATGGAGGTGTGTGAAGTCATAAAATGGAGGTGTGTGAAGTCATAGAATGGAGGTGTGTGAAGTCATAGAATGGATGTTTCTGAAGTAAGAATGAAGGTGTGTGAAGTCATAGAATGGAGGTGTGTGAAGTCAAAATGCTGGTGTGTGAACTCATAGAATGGAGGTGTGTGAAGTCACAGAATGTAGGTGTGTGAAGTCAGAATGGAGGTGTGAAGTCATAGAATGGGGGTGGGTGAAGTCATGGAAAGGAGGTGTGGGAAGTCATAGAATGGAGAAGTGTGAAGTCATAGAGTGGAGGTGAGTGAAGTCACATATTCAAAGTCTGTGAAGTCATAGAATGGAGGTTTGTGAAGTCAGAATGGAGGGGTGTGAACTCATAGAATGGAGGGGTGTAAAATCACAATGGAGGTGTGTGAAGTCATAGAATGGAGGTATTTGAAGTCAGAATGGAGGTGTGTGAACTCATAGAATGGAGGTGTGTGAAGTCACGGAATGGAGGTGTGTGAAGACACAGAATTGAGGTGTGTGAACTCAGAACGGAGGTGTGTGAAGTCACAGAATCTAGGTGTGTGAAGTCATAAAATTGAGGTGTGTGAAGTCATAGAATGGAGGTGTGTGAGGTCATAGAATGGATGTTTCTGAAGTAAGAATGAAGGTGTGTGAAGTCATAGAATGGAGGTGTGCGAAGTCATAGAATGGAGGTTTGTGAAGTCAGAGAATGGAGGTGTGTGAAGTCAGAATGGAGGTGTGAAGTCACAGAATAGAGGTGGATGAAGTCATAGAAAGGAGTTGTGGGAAGTCATAGAATAGAGGAGTGTGAAGTCATAGAATGGAGGTGAGTGTAGTCACAGATTCGAGGTCTGTGAAGTCATAGAATGGAGCTGTGTGATGCCAGAATTGAGGAGTGTGAAGTCCTAGAATGGACGTGTGTGAACTCATAGAATGGAGGTGTGTGACGTCACAATGGAAGTGTGTGAAGTCACAGAATGGAGGTGTGTGAAGTCATATATTGGAGGTGTGTGAAGTCAGAATGGAGGTGTGTGAAGTCACAGAATGGAGGTGTGTGAACTCAGAATGGAGGTGTTTGAAGTCATAGATGGAGGTGTGTGAAGTCACAGTATGGAGGTGTGTGAAATCATAGAATGGAATTTTGTGAATTCACAGAATGGAGCTGTGTGAAGTCAGAATGGAGGTGTGTGAAGTCATAGAATGGAGGTGTGTGAAGTGACAGAATGGATGTGTGTGAATTCACAGAATGGAGGTGTGAGAAGTCACAGAATGGAGGTGTGTGAAGTCATACAATGAAGGTGTATGAAGTCATAGAATGGAGGTGTGTGAAGTCACAGAAGGGAGGTGTGTGAAGTCATAGAATGGAGTTGGGTGAAGTCACAGAATGGAGGTTTGTGAAGTCATAGAATGGAGGTATGTGAAGTCAAATTGGAGGGGTGTTAAGTCGGAGAATGAAGATGTGTGAAGTCACAGAATGGAGGTGGGTGAAGTCACAATGCAGGTGTGTGAAGTCATAGAATGGAGTTGTGTGAACTCAGAAAGGAGGTGTGTGATGTCACAGAATAGAGGTGTGTGAAGTCACAGAATGGAGGTGTGGGAAGTAACAGAATGGAGGTGTGTGAAGTCACAGAATGGAAGTGGGTGAACTCACAATGGAGGTGTGTGAAGTCACAGAAGGGAATTGTGTGAAGTCAGAAGGGAGGTGTGTGAAGTCACAGAATTGAGGTGTGTGAACTCAGAACGGAGGTGTGTGAAGTCACAGAATCTAGGTGTGTGAAGTCATAGAATTGAGGTGTGTGAAGTCATAGAATGGAGGTGTGCGAAGTCATAGAATGGAGGTGTGTGAAGTCAGAGAATGGAGGTGTGTGAAGTCAGAACGGAGGTATGAAGTCATAGAATAGAGGTGGATGAAGTCATAGAAAGGAGTTGTGGGAAGTCATAGAACAGAGGAGTGTGAAGTCATAGAATGGAGGTGAGTGAAGTCACAGATTCGAGGTCTGTGAAGTCATAGAATGGAGCTGTGTGATGCCAGAATTGAGGAGTGTGAAGTCCTAGAATGGACGTGTGTGAACTCATAGAATGGAGGTGTGTGACGTCACAATGGAAGTGTGTGAAGTCACAGAATGGAGGTGTGTGAAGTCATATATTGGAGGTGTGTGAAGTCAGAATGGAGGTGTGTGAAGTCACAGAATGGAGGTGTGTGAACTCAGAATGGAGGTGTTTGAAGTCATGGATGAAGGTGTGTGAAGTCACAGTATGGAGGTGTGTGAAATCATAGAATGGAATTTTGTGAATTCACAGAATGGAGCTGTGTGAAGTCAGAATGGAGGAGTGTGAAGTCATAGAATGGAGGTGTGTGAAGTCAGAATGGAGGTGTGTGAACTCATAGATTGGACGTGTGTGAAGTCACAATGGAGGTGTGTGAAGACATAGAATGGAGGTGTGTGAAGTCACAGAATGGAGGTGTGTGAAGTCATAAAATGGAGGTGTGTGAAGTCATAGAATGGAGGTGTGTGAAGTCATAGAATGGATGTTTCTGAAGTAAGAATGAAGGTGTGTGAAGTCATAGAATGGAGGTGTGTGAAGTCAAAATGGTGGTGTGTGAACTCATAGAATGGAGGTGTGTGAAGTCACAGAATGTAGGTGTGTGAAGTCAGAATGGAGGTGTGAAGTCATAGAATGGGGGTGGGTGAAGTCATGGAAAGGAGGTGTGGGAAGTCATAGAATGGAGAAGTGTGAAGTCATAGAGTGGAGGTGAGTGAAGTCACATATTCAAAGTCTGTGAAGTCATAGAATGGAGCTTTGTGAAGTCAGAATGGAGGGGTGTGAACTCATAGAATGGAGGGGTGTAAAATCACAATGGAGGTGTGTGAAGTCATAGAATGGAGGTATTTGAAGTCAGAATGGAGGTGTGTGAACTCATAGAATGGAGGTGTGTGAAGTCACGGAATGGAGGTGTGTGAAGACACAGAATTGAGGTGTGTGAACTCAGAACGGAGGTGTGTGAAGTCACAGAATCTAGGTGTGTGAAGTCATAAAATTGAGGTGTGTGAAGTCATAGAATGGAGGTGTGTGAGGTCATAGAATGGATGTTTCTGAAGTAAGAATGAAGGTGTGTGAAGTCATAGAATGGAGGTGTGCGAAGTCATAGAATGGAGGTTTGTGAAGTCAGAGAATGGAGGTGTGTGAAGTCAGAATGGAGGTGTGAAGTCACAGAATAGAGGTGGATGAAGTCATAGAAAGGAGTTGTGGGAAGTCATAGAATAGAGGAGTGTGAAGTCATAGAATGGAGGTGAGTGTAGTCACAGATTCGAGGTCTGTGAAGTCATAGAATGGAGCTGTGTGATGCCAGAATTGAGGAGTGTGAAGTCCTAGAATGGACGTGTGTGAACTCATAGAATGGAGGTGTGTGACGTCACAATGGAAGTGTGTGAAGTCACAGAATGGAGGTGTGTGAAGTCATATATTGGAGGTGTGTGAAGTCAGAATGGAGGTGTGTGAAGTCACAGAATGGAGGTGTGTGAACTCAGAATGGAGGTGTTTGAAGTCATAGATGGAGGTGTGTGAAGTCACAGTATGGAGGTGTGTGAAATCATAGAATGGAATTTTGTGAATTCACAGAATGGAGCTGTGTGAAGTCAGAATGGAGGTGTGTGAAGTCATAGAATGGAGGTGTGTGAAGTGACAGAATGGATGTGTGTGAATTCACAGAATGGAGGTGTGAGAAGTCACAGAATGGAGGTGTGTGAAGTCATACAATGAAGGTGTATGAAGTCATAGAATGGAGGTGTGTGAAGTCACAGAAGGGAGGTGTGTGAAGTCATAGAATGGAGTTGGGTGAAGTCACAGAATGGAGGTTTGTGAAGTCATAGAATGGAGGTATGTGAAGTCAAATTGGAGGGGTGTTAAGTCGGAGAATGAAGATGTGTGAAGTCACAGAATGGAGGTGGGTGAAGTCACAATGCAGGTGTGTGAAGTCATAGAATGGAGTTGTGTGAACTCAGAAAGGAGGTGTGTGATGTCACAGAATAGAGGTGTGTGAAGTCACAGAATGGAGGTGTGGGAAGTAACAGAATGGAGGTGTGTGAAGTCACAGAATGGAAGTGGGTGAACTCACAATGGAGGTGTGTGAAGTCACAGAAGGGAATTGTGTGAAGTCAGAAGGGAGGTGTGTGAAGTCACAGAATTGAGGTGTGTGAACTCAGAACGGAGGTGTGTGAAGTCACAGAATCTAGGTGTGTGAAGTCATAGAATTGAGGTGTGTGAAGTCATAGAATGGAGGTGTGCGAAGTCATAGAATGGAGGTGTGTGAAGTCAGAGAATGGAGGTGTGTGAAGTCAGAACGGAGGTATGAAGTCATAGAATAGAGGTGGATGAAGTCATAGAAAGGAGTTGTGGGAAGTCATAGAACAGAGGAGTGTGAAGTCATAGAATGGAGGTGAGTGAAGTCACAGATTCGAGGTCTGTGAAGTCATAGAATGGAGCTGTGTGATGCCAGAATTGAGGAGTGTGAAGTCCTAGAATGGACGTGTGTGAACTCATAGAATGGAGGTGTGTGACGTCACAATGGAAGTGTGTGAAGTCACAGAATGGAGGTGTGTGAAGTCATATATTGGAGGTGTGTGAAGTCAGAATGGAGGTGTGTGAAGTCACAGAATGGAGGTGTGTGAACTCAGAATGGAGGTGTTTGAAGTCATGGATGAAGGTGTGTGAAGTCACAGTATGGAGGTGTGTGAAATCATAGAATGGAATTTTGTGAATTCACAGAATGGAGCTGTGTGAAGTCAGAATGGAGGAGTGTGAAGTCATAGAATGGAGGTGTGTGAAGTCAGAATGGAGGTGTGTGAACTCATAGATTGGACGTGTGTGAAGTCACAATGGAGGTGTGTGAAGACATAGAATGGAGGTGTGTGAAGTCACAGAATGGAGGTGTGTGAAGTCATAAAATGGAGGTGTGTGAAGTCATAGAATGGAGGTGTGTGAAGTCATAGAATGGATGTTTCTGAAGTAAGAATGAAGGTGTGTGAAGTCATAGAATGGAGGTGTGTGAAGTCAAAATGGTGGTGTGTGAACTCATAGAATGGAGGTGTGTGAAGTCACAGAATGTAGGTGTGTGAAGTCAGAATGGAGGTGTGAAGTCATAGAATGGGGGTGGGTGAAGTCATGGAAAGGAGGTGTGGGAAGTCATAGAATGGAGAAGTGTGAAGTCATAGAGTGGAGGTGAGTGAAGTCACATATTCAAAGTCTGTGAAGTCATAGAATGGAGGTTTGTGAAGTCAGAATGGAGGTGTGTGAACTCATAGAATGGAGGTGTGTGAAGTCACAATGAAGGTGTGTGAAGTCATAGAATGGAGGTATTTGAAGTCAGAATGGAGGTGTGTGAACTCATAGAATGGAGGTGTGTGAAGTCACAATGGAGGTGTGTGAAGTCACAGAATCTAGGTGTGTGAAGTCATAAAATTGAGGTGTGTGAAGTCATAGAATGGAGGTGTGTGAGGTCATAGAATGGATGTTTCTGAAGTAAGAATGAAGGTGTGTGAAGTCATAGAATGGAGGTGTGCGAAGTCATAGAATGGAGGTTTGTGAAGTCAGAGAATGGAGGTGTGTGAAGTCAGAATGGAGGTGTGAAGTCACAGAATAAAGGTGGATGAAGTCATAGAAAGGAGTTGTGGGAAGTCATAGAATAGAGGAGTGTGAAGTCATAGAATGGAGGTGAGTGTAGTCACAGATTCGAGGTCTGTGAAGTCATAGAATGGAGCTGTGTGATGCCAGAATTGAGGAGTGTGAAGTCCTAGAATGGACGTGTGTGAACTCATAGAATGGAGGTGTGTGACGTCACAATGGAAGTGTGTGAAGTCACAGAATGGAGGTGTGTGAAGTCATGTATTGGAGGTGTGTGAAGTCAGAATGGAGGTGTGTGAAGTCACAGAATGGAGGTGTGTGAACTCAGAATGGAGGTGTTTGAAGTCATAAATGGAGGTGTGTGAAGTCACAGTATGGAGGTGTGTGAAATCATAGAATGGAATTTTGTGAATTCACAGAATGGAGCTGTGTGAAGTCAGAATGGAGGTGTGTGAAGTCATAGAATGGAGGTGTGTGAAGTGACAGAATGGATGTGTGTGAATTCACAGAATGGAGGTGTGAGAAGTCACAGAATGGAGGTGTTTGAAGTCATACAATGAAGGTGTATGAAGTCATAGAATGGAGGTGTGTGAAGTCACAGAAGGGAGGTGTGTGAAGTCATAGAATGGAGTTGGGTGAAGTCACAGAATGGAGGTTTGTGAAGTCATAGAATGGAGGTATGTGAAGTCAAATTGGAGGGGTGTGAAGTCGGAGAATGAAGATGTGTGAAGTCACAGAATGGAGGTGGGTGAAGTCACAATGCAGGTGTGTGAAGTCATAGAATGGAGTTGTGTGAACTCAGAAAGGAGGTGTGTGAAGTCACAGAATAGAGGTGTGTGAAGTCACAGAATGGAGGTGTGGGAAGTAACAGAATGGAGGTGTGTGAAGTCACAGAATGGAAGTGGGTGAACTCACAATGGAGGTGTGTGAAGTCACAGAAGGGAATTGTGTGAAGTCAGAAGGGAGGTGTGTGAAGTCACAGAATTGAGGTGTGTGAACTCAGAACGGAGGTGTGTGAAGTCACAGAATCTAGGTGTGTGAAGTCATAGAATTGAGGTGTGTGAAGTCATAGAATGGAGGTGTGTGAAGTCATAGAATGGAGGTGTGTGAAGTCAGAGAATGGAGGTGTGTGAAGTCAGAACGGAGGTATGAAGTCATAGAATAGAGGTGGATGAAGTCATAGAAAGGAGTTGTGGGAAGTCATAGAACAGAGGAGTGTGAAGTCATAGAATGGAGGTGAGTGAAGTCACAGATTCGAGGTCTGTGAAGTCATAGAATGGAGCTGTGTGATGCCAGAATTGAGGAGTGTGAAGTCCTAGAATGGACGTGTGTGAACTCATAGAATGGAGGTGTGTGACGTCACAATGGAAGTGTGTGAAGTCACAGAATGGAGGTGTGTGAAGTCATATATTGGAGGTGTGTGAAGTCAGAATGGAGGTGTGTGAAGTCACAGAATGGAGGTGTGTGAACTCAGAATGGAGGTGTTTGAAGTCATGGATGAAGGTGTGTGAAGTCACAGTATGGAGGTGTGTGAAATCATAGAATGGAATTTTGTGAATTCACAGAATGGAGCTGTGTGAAGTCAGAATGGAGGAGTGTGAAGTCATAGAATGGAGGTGTGTGAAGTCAGAATGGAGGTGTGTGAACTCATAGATTGGACGTGTGTGAAGTCACAATGGAGGTGTGTGAAGACATAGAATGGAGGTGTGTGAAGTCACAGAATGGAGGTGTGTGAAGTCATAAAATGGAGGTGTGTGAAGTCATAGAATGGAGGTGTGTGAAATCATAGAATGGATGTTTCTGAAGTAAGAATGAAGGTGTGTGAAGTCATAGAATGGAGGTGTGTGAAGTCAAAATGGTGGTGTGTGAACTCATAGAATGGAGGTGTGTGAAGTCACAGAATGTAGGTGTGTGAAGTCAGAATGGAGGTGTGAAGTCATAGAATGGGGGTGGGTGAAGTCATGGAAAGGAGGTGTGGGAAGTCATAGAATGGAGAAGTGTGAAGTCATAGAGTGGAGGTGAGTGAAGTCACATATTCAAAGTCTGTGAAGTCATAGAATGGAGGTTTGTGAAGTCAGAATGGAGGTGTGTGAACTCATAGAATGGAGGTGTGTGAAGTCACAATGAAGGTGTGTGAAGTCATAGAATGGAGGTATTTGAAGTCAGAATGGAGGTGTGTGAACTCATAGAATGGAGGTGTGTGAAGTCACAATGGAGGTGTGTGAAGACACAGAATTGAGGTGTGTGAACTCAGAACGGAGGTGTGTGAAGTCACAGAATCTAGGTGTGTGAAGTCATAAAATTGAGGTGTGTGAAGTCATAGAATGGAGGTGTGTGAGGTCATAGAATGGATGTTTCTGAAGTAAGAATGAAGGTGTGTGAAGTCATAGAATGGAGGTGTGCGAAGTCATAGAATGGAGGTTTGTGAAGTCAGAGAATGGAGGTGTGTGAAGTCAGAATGGAGGTGTGAAGTCACAGAATAACGGTGGATGAAGTCATAGAAAGGAGTTGTGGGAAGTCATAGAATAGAGGAGTGTGAAGTCATAGAATGGAGGTGAGTGTAGTCACAGATTCGAGGTCTGTGAAGTCATAGAATGGAGCTGTGTGATGCCAGAATTGAGGAGTGTGAAGTCCTAGAATGGACGTGTGTGAACTCATAGAATGGAGGTGTGTGACGTCACAATGGAAGTGTGTGAAGTCACAGAATGGAGGTGTGTGAAGTCATATATTGGAGGTGTGTGAAGTCAGAATGGAGGTGTGTGAAGTCACAGAATGGAGGTGTGTGAACTCAGAATGGAGGTGTTTGAAGTCATAAATGGAGGTGTGTGAAGTCACAGTATGGAGGTGTGTGAAATCATAGAATGGAATTTTGTGAATTCACAGAATGGAGCTGTGTGAAGTCAGAATGGAGGTGTGTGAAGTCATAGAATGGAGGTGTGTGAAGTGACAGAATGGATGTGTGTGAATTCACAGAATGGAGGTGTGAGAAGTCACAGAATGGAGGTGTGTGAAGTCATACAATGAAGGTGTATGAAGTCATAGAATGGAGGTGTGTGAAGTCACAGAAGGGAGGTGTGTGAAGTCATAGAATGGAGTTGGGTGAAGTCACAGAATGGAGGTTTGTGAAGTCATAGAATGGAGGTATGTGAAGTCAAATTGGAGGGGTGTGAAGTCGGAGAATGAAGATGTGTGAAGTCACAGAATGGAGGTGGGTGAAGTCACAATGCAGGTGTGTGAAGTCATAGAATGGAGTTGTGTGAACTCAGAAAGGAGGTGTGTGAAGTCACAGAATAGAGGTGTGTGAAGTCACAGAATGGAGGTGTGGGAAGTAACAGAATGGAGGTGTGTGAAGTCACAGAATGGAAGTGGGTGAACTCACAATGGAGGTGTGTGAAGTCACAGAAGGGAATTGTGTGAAGTCAGAAGGGAGGTGTGTGAAGTCACAGAATTGAGGTGTGTGAACTCAGAACGGAGGTGTGTGAAGTCACAGAATCTAGGTGTGTGAAGTCATAGAATTGAGGTGTGTGAAGTCATAGAATGGAGGTGTGTGAAGTCATAGAATGGAGGTGTGTGAAGTCAGAGAATGGAGGTGTGTGAAGTCAGAACGGAGGTATGAAGTCATAGAATAGAGGTGGATGAAGTCATAGAAAGGAGTTGTGGGAAGTCATAGAACAGAGGAGTGTGAAGTCATAGAATGGAGGTGAGTGAAGTCACAGATTCGAGGTCTGTGAAGTCATAGAATGGAGCTGTGTGATGCCAGAATTGAGGAGTGTGAAGTCCTAGAATGGACGTGTGTGAACTCATAGAATGGAGGTGTGTGACGTCACAATGGAAGTGTGTGAAGTCACAGAATGGAGGTGTGTGAAGTCATATATTGGAGGTGTGTGAAGTCAGAATGGAGGTGTGTGAAGTCACAGAATGGAGGTGTGTGAACTCAGAATGGAGGTGTTTGAAGTCATGGATGAAGGTGTGTGAAGTCACAGTATGGAGGTGTGTGAAATCATAGAATGGAATTTTGTGAATTCACAGAATGGAGCTGTGTGAAGTCAGAATGGAGGAGTGTGAAGTCATAGAATGGAGGTGTGTGAAGTCAGAATGGAGGTGTGTGAACTCATAGATTGGACGTGTGTGAAGTCACAATCGAGGTGTGTGAAGACATAGAATGGAGGTGTGTGAAGTCACAGAATGGAGGTGTGTGAAGTCATAAAATGGAGGTGTGTGAAGTCATAGAATGGAGGTGTGTGAAGTCATAGAATGGATGTTTCTGAAGTAAGAATGAAGGTGTGTGAAGTCATAGAATGGAGGTGTGTGAAGTCAAAATGGTGGTGTGTGAACTCATAGAATGGAGGTGTGTGAAGTCACAGAATGTAGGTGTGTGAAGTCAGAATGGAGGTGTGAAGTCATAGAATGGGGGTGGGTGAAGTCATGGAAAGGAGGTGTGGGAAGTCATAGAATGGAGAAGTGTGAAGTCATAGAGTGGAGGTGAGTGAAGTCACATATTCAAAGTCTGTGAAGTCATAGAATGGAGGTTTGTGAAGTCAGAATGGAGGTGTGTGAACTCATAGAATGGAGGTGTGTGAAGTCACAATGAAGGTGTGTGAAGTCATAGAATGGAGGTATTTGAAGTCAGAATGGAGGTGTGTGAACTCATAGAATGGAGGTGTGTGAAGTCACAATGGAGGTGTGTGAAGTCACAGAATGGAGGTGTGTGAAGTCACAGAATGGAGGTGTGTGAAGTCAGGGAATGGTGGTGTGTGAAGTCACAGAATGGAGGTGTGTGAAGTCATAGAATGGAGGTATTTGAAGTCAGAATGGAGGTGTGTGAACTCATAGAATGGAGGTGTGTGAAGTCACAATGGAGGTGTGTGAAGTCACAGAATGGAGGTGTGTGAAGTCACAGAATGGAGGTGTGTGAAGTCAGGGAATGGTGGTGTGTGAAGTCACAGAATGGAGGTGTGTGAAGTCACGGAATGGAGCTGTGTGAAGTCACAGAATGGAGGTGTGTGAACTCAGAATGGAGATGTGAGAAATCACAGAATGGAGGTGTGTGAAGTCATAGAATGGAAGTGTGTGAAGACATAGAATGGAGGTTTGTGAAGTAAGAATGGAGGTGTGTGAAGTCACCGAATGGAGTTGTGTGAACTCAGAATGGAGGTGTGAATTCACAGAATGGAGGTTTGTGAAGTCATAGAATGGAGTTGTGTGAGGTCATAGAATGGATGTTTCTAAAGTAAGAATGAAGGTGTGTGAAGTCATAGAATGGAGGTGTGT
>JANJXV010001979.1:0-57497 GCA_024803745.1 Megascapheus bottae | reverse complement strand
TCACACACCTCAATTCTGTGACTTCACACAACTCCATTCTATGATTTCACACACCTCCATTCTATGACTTCACACAACTCCATTCTATGACTTCACACACCTCCTTTCTGAGTTGACACACCTCCATTCTATGACTTCACACACGTCCAATCTGACTTCACGCACCTCCATTCTATGACTTCACACCCTTCCATTCTGTGACTTCAAAAACCTCCATTCTATGAATTCACACACCTCCATTGTGACTTCACACACCATCATTCTATGTTCACACACCGCCATTCTGACTTCACTCACCTCCATTCCATGACTTCACACAGCTCCATTCTATGACTTCGCACATCTATTCTGACTTCACACACCTCCATTCTGTGACGTCACACACCTCCATTCTGATTTCACACACCTCCATTCTCTGACGTCAAACACCTCCATTCTGTGACTTCACACACCTCCATTCTATGACTTCACACACCTCCATTATATGACTTCACACACCCCCATTGTGTGACTTCACACACCTCTATTCTATGACTTCACACACCTCCATTCTGTGACTTCAGTCACCTCATTTCTGAGTTGACACACCTCCATTCTGTGATTTCACACACCTCCAATTTGACTTCACACACCCCCATTCTATGACTTCACACACCGCCATTGTGACTTCACACACTCCATTCTATGAGTTCACACACCTCCATTCTGACTTCACACACGTCCATTCGATGGCTTCACACAGCTGCATTCTGACTTCAGACACCGTCATTCTGTGACTTCACACACCTCCATTCTGAGTTCACACACCTCAATTCCGTGACTTCACACACCTCAATTCTCACTTCACACACCTCCATTCTATGACTTCACACAATTCCATTCTGTGACTTCACACACCTCCATTCTTTGACTTCACACACCTCCATTGTGAGTTCACACACCTCCATTCTGTGACTTCACACACCTCCATTCTGTGACTTCACACACCTCCATTCTGTGATTCACGCACCTCCATTCTATGACTTCACACACCTCCATTCTGTGACTTCACACACCTACATTGTGACTTCACAGACCTCCATTCTATGAGTTTACACAAATGCATTCTGAATTCACACACCTCCATTCTATGACTTCACACACCTCCATTCTATGACTTCACACACCCCCATTGTGTGACTTCACACACCTTCATTTTGTGATTTCCCACACCTCCATTCTGTGACTTCACACGCCTCCTTTCTATGACTTCACACACCTAAAGTCTATGACTTCACAAACCTCCATTCTATGACTTCACACACCTCCATTCTGAGACTTCACACACCTCCATTCTATGACTTCACACACCTCCATTCTGTGACTTCACACACCTCCATTCTATGACTTCACACACCTCCATTCTGTGACTTCACACACCTCCATTCTATGACCTCATACACCTCCATTCTATGAGTTCACACACCTCCATTCTGACTTCACACACCTCCATTCTATGAGTTCACACACCTCCATTCTGACTTCACACACCTCCATTCTATGACTTCACACACCTCCATTCTGTGCCTTCACACACCTCCATTCTATGACTTAACACACCTTCATTCTTACTTAACAAACATCCATTCTATGACTTCACACACCTCCATTCTATGACGTCACACACCTCTATTCTATGACTTCACACACCTCCATTCTGTGACTTCACACACCTCCATTCTATGACTTCACACACCTCCATTCTGTGACTTCACACACCTCCATTCTATGACTTCACACACCTCCATTCTGTGACTTCACACACCTCCATTCTATGACCTCATACACCTCCATTCTATGAGTTCACACACCTCCATTCTGACTTCACACACCTCCATTATGACTTCACACACATCCATTCTTTGACTTCACACACCTCCATTCTATGACTTCACACACCTCCATTCTGTGACTTCACACACCTCCAATCTGAGTTCACACACCTCCATTCTGTGACTTCACACACCTCCAATCTGACTTCACACAGCTCCAATCTATGCCTTCACACACCTCCATTCTGTGACTTCTCACACCTCCATTCTATAACTTCACACACCTCCATTGTGACTTCACACACCTCCATTCTATGAGTTCACACACCTCCATTCTGACTTCACACACCTCCATTCTATGACATCACACACCTCGATTCTGACTTCACACACCTCCATTCTATCACTTCACACAACTCCATTCTGACTTCACACACCTCCATTGTGTGACTTCACACACCTCCATTATATGACTTCACACACCTTCATTCTGTGACTTCACACACCTCCATTCTATGACTTCACACACCTCCATTCTGTGACTTCACACACCTACATTGTGACTTCACAGACCACCATTCTGACTTCACACACCTCAATTCTGTGACTTAACACAACTCCATTCTATGATTTCACACACCTCCATTCTATGACTTCACACACCTCCATTCTATGACTTCACACACCTCCTGTCTGAGTTGACACACCTCCATTCTATGACTTCACACACCTCCAATCTGACTTCACACACCTCCATTTTATGACTTCACACACTTCCATTCTGTGACTTCACACACCTCCATTCTATGACTTCACACACCTCCATTGTGACTTCACACACCATCATTCTATGAGTTCACACACCGCCATTCTGACTTCACTCACCTCCATTGTATGACTTCACACAGCTCCATTCTGACTTCACACAGCTGCATTCTATGACTTCGCACACATCTATTCTGACTTCACACACGTCCATTCTGTGACTTCACACACCTCCATTCTGATTTCACACACCTCCATTCTCTGACGTCAAACACCTCCATTCTGTGACTTCACACACCTCCATTCTATGACTTCACACACCTCCATTCTATGACTTCACACACCCCCATTGAGTGACTTCACACACCTCCATTCTATGACTTCACACACCTCCATTCTGTGACTTCACACACCTCCATTCTGAGTACACACACCTCCATTTTGTGATTTCACACACCTCCATTCTGTGACTTCACACACCTCCATTCTATGACTTCACACACCTAAATTCTATGACTTCACAAACCTCCATTCTATGACTTCACACACCTACATTCTGTGACTTCACCCACCTCCATTCTATGACTTCACACACCTCCATTCTGTGACTTCATACACCTGCATTCTATGACCTCACACACCTCCATTCTATGACTTCGCACACCTGCATTGTGATTTCACACACCTCCATTCTATGACTTCACAAACCTCCCTTCTGTGACTTCACACACCTCAATTCTGTGACTTCACACGCCTCCATTATGACTTCACACACCTCCATTCTATGACTTCACACACCTCTATTCTATGACTTCACACACCTAGATTCTGTGACTCCACACACCTCCATTCTGAGTTCACACACCTCCACTCTGTGACTTAACACACCTCCATTCTGTGACTTCTCACACCTCCATTCTGAGTTCACACACCTCCATTCTGTGACTTCACACACCTCCATTTTGACTTCACACAGCTCCATTCTATGACTTCACACACCTCCATTATGTGCCTTCACACACCTCCATTCTATGCCTTAACACACCTTCATTCTTACTTAACAAACATCCATTCTATGACTTCACACACCTCCATTCTATGACTTCACACACCTCCATTGTATGGCTTCACAAACCTCCATTCTGTGCTTCACACACCTCAATTCTGTGACTTCACACACCTCCATTATGACTCCCCACACATTCATTCTATGACTTCACACACCTCCATTCTGTGACTTCACACACCTCCAATCTGACTTCACACAGCTCCATTCTAGGCTTCACACACCTCCATTCTGTGACTTCACAGACCTCCATTCTATGATTCACACACCTGCATTGTGACTTCACACACCTCCATTCTATGAGTTCACACACCTCCATTCTGACTTCACACACCTTCATTCTATGACTTCACACACCTCCATTCTGACTTCACACACCTCCATTCTATGACTTCACACAACTCCATTCTGACTTCACACACCTCCATTCTGTGACTTCACACACCTCCATTATGTGACTTCACACACCTTCATTCTGTGACTTCACACACCTCCATTCTATGACTTCACACACCTCCATTCTGTGACTTCACACACCTAGATTGTGACTTCACAGACCTCCATTCTATGAGTTCCCACAAATGCATTCTGAATTCACACACCTCCATTCTATGACTTCACACACCTACATTGTGACTTCACACACCTCCATTCTAACTTCACACACCTCAATTCTGTGACTTCAAACAACTCCATTCTATGATTTCACACACCTCCATTCTATGACTTCACACACCTCCATTCTATGACTTCACACACCTCCTGTCTGAGTTGACACACCTCCATTCTATGACTTCACACACCTCCAATCTGACTTCACACACCTCCATTTTATGACTTCACACACTTCCATTCTGTGACTTAAAAAACCTCCATTCTATGACTTCACACACCTCCATTCTGACTTCACACACCTCCATTCTATGACTTCACACACCTCCATTCTGTGCCTTCACACACCTCCATTCTATGACTTAACACACCTTCATTCTTACTTAACAAACATATATTCTATGACTTCACACACCTCCATTCTATGACGTCACACACCTCTATTCTATGACTTCACACACCTCCATTCTGTGACTTCACACAACTCAATTCTGTGACTTCACACACCTCCATTATGACTTCACACACATCCATTCTTTGACTTCACACACCTCCATTCTCTGACTTCACACACCTCCATTCTGTGACTTCACACACCTCCATTCTGAGTTCACACACCTCCATTCTGTGACTTCACACACCTCCAATCTGACTTCACACAGCTCCAATCTATGCCTTCACACACCTCCATTCTGTGACTTCACACACCTCCATTCTATAACTTCACACACCTCCATTGTGACTTCACACACCTCCATTCTATGAGTTCACACACCTCCATTCTGACTTCACACACCCCCATTCTATGACATCACACACCTCGATTCTGACTTCACACACCTGCATTCTATCACTTCACACAACTCCATTCTGACTTCACACACCTCCATTGTGTGACTTCACACACCTCCATTATATGACTTTACACACCTCCATTCTGTGACTTCCCACACCTCCATTCTATGACTTCACACACCTCCATTCTGTGATTTCACACACCTACATTGTGACTTCACAGACCACCATTCTGACTTCACACACCTCAATTCTGTGACTTAACACAACTCCATTCTATGATTTCACACACCTCCATTCTATGACTTCACACACCTCCATTCTATGACTTCACACACCTCCTGTCTGAGTTGACACACCTCCATTCTACGACTTCACACACCTCCAATCTGACTTCACACACCTCCATTTTATGACTTCACACACTTCCATTCTGTGACTTCAAAAACCTCCATTCTATGACTTCACACACCTCCATTGTGACTTCACACACCATCATTCTATGAGTTCACACACCGCCATTCTGACTTCACTCACCTCCATTCTATGACTTCACACAGCTCCATTCTGACTTCACACAGCTGCATTGTATGACTTCGCACACATCTATTCTGACTTCACACACCTCCATTCTGTGACTTCACACACCTCCATTCTGATTTCACACACCTCCATTCTCTGACGTCAAACACCTCCATTCTGTGACTTCACACACCTCCATTCTATGACTTCACACACCTCCATTCTATGACTTCACACACCCCCATTGTGTGACTTCACACACCTCCATTCTATGACTTCACACACCTCCATTCTGTGACTTCACACACCTCCATTCTGAGTTCACACACCTCTATTTTGTGATTTCACACACCTCCATTCTGTGACTTCACACAGCTCCATTCTATGACTTCACACACCTAAATTCTATGACTTCACAAACCTCCATTCTATGACTTCACACACCTCCATTCTGTGACTTCACACACTCTGCATTCTATGACCTCACACACCTCCATTCTATGACTTCGCACACCTGCATTGTGATTTCACACACCTCCATTCTATGACTTCACAAACCTCCCTTCTGTGACTTCACACACCTCAATTCTGTGACTTCACACGCCCTCCATTATGACTTCACACACCTCCATTCTATGACTTCACACACCTCTATTCTATTACTTCACACACCTAGATTCTGTGACTCCACACACCTCCATTCTGAGTTCACACACCTCCACTCTGTGACTTAACACACCTCCATTTTGACTTCACACAGCTCCATTCTATGACTTCACATACCTCCATTATGTGCCTTCACACACCTCCATTCTATGACTTAACACACATTCATTCTTACTTAACAAACATCCATTCTATGACTTCACACACCTCCATTATATGACTTCTCACACCTCCATTCTGAGTTCACACACCTCCATTCTGTGACTTCACACACCTCCATTTTGACTTCACACAGCTCCATTCTATGACTTCACATACCTCCATTATGTGCCTTCACACACCTCCATTCTATGACTTAACACACCTTCATTCTTACTTAACAAACATCCATTCTATGACTTCACACACCTCCATTATATGACTTCACACACCTCCATTCTATGACTTCACAAACCTCCAATCAGTGACTTCACACACCTCAATTCTGTTACTTCACACACCTCCATTATGACTTCCCACACATCCATTCTATGACTTCACAAACCTCCATTCTATGACTTCACACACCTCCATTCTGTGACTTCACAGACCTCCATTCTATGACTTCACACACCTCCATTCTGTGACTTCACACACCTACATTGTGACTTCACACACCTCCATTCTATGAGTTCACACACCTCCATTCTGACTTCACACACCTTCATTCTATGACTTCACACACCTCCATTCTGACTTCACACACCTCCATTCTATGACTTCACACAACTCCATTCTGACTTCACACACCTCCATTCTGAGACTTCACACACTCCATTATATGACTTCACACACCTTCATTCTGTGACTTCACACACCTCCATTCTATGACTTCACACACCTCCATTCTGTGACTTCACACACCTACATTGTGACTTCACAGACCTCCATTCTATGAGTTCACACAAATGCATTCTGAATTCACACACCTCCATTCTATGACTTCACACACCTCCATTCGGACTTCACACACCTCCATTCTGACTTCACACACCTCAATTCTGTGACTTCACACAACTCCATTCTATGATTTCACACACCTCCATTCTATGACTTCACACACCTCCATTCTATGACTTCACACACCTCCTGTCTGAGTTGACACACCTCCATTCTATGACTTCACACACCTCCAATCTGACTTCACACACCTCCATTTTATGACTTCACACACTTCCATTCTGTGACTTAAAAAACCTCCATTCTATGACTTCACACACCTCCATTGTGACTTCACATACCATCATTCTATGAGTTCACACACCGCCATTCTGTCTTCACTCACCTCCATTCTATGACTTCACACAGCTCCATTCTGACTTCACACAGCTCCATTCTAGAACTTCACACACCTACATTCAGTGACTTCACACACCTCCATTCTATGACTTCACACACCTCCATTCTGTGACTTCACACACCTGCATTCTATGACCTCACACACCTCCATTCTATGACTTCGCACACCTGCATTGTGATCTCACACACCTCCATTCTATGACTTCACAAACCTCCCTTCTGTGACTTCACACACCTCAATTCTGTGACTTCACACGCCTCCATTATGACTTCACACACCTCCATTCTATGACTTCACACACCTCTATTCTATGACGTCACACACCTAGATTCTGTGACTCCACACACCTCCATTCTGAGTTCACACACCTCCACTCTGTGACTTAACACACCTCCATTCTGTGACTTCTCACACCTCCATTCTGAGTTCACACACCTCCATTCTGTGACTTCACACACCTCCATTTTGACTTCACACAGCTCCATTCTATGACTTCACACACCTCCATTATGTGCCTTCACACACCTCCATTCTATGACTTAACACACCTTCATTCTTACTTAACAAACATCCATTCTATGACTTCACACACCTCCATTCTATGACTTCACACACCTCCATTCTATGGCTTCACAAACCTCCATTCTGTGACTTCACACACCTCCATTCTATGACTTCACACGCCTCCATTATGACTTCACACACCTAGATTCTGTGACTCCCCACACATCCATTCTATGACTTCACACACCTCCATTCTGTGACTTCACACACCTCCATTCTGAGTTCACACACCTCCATTCTGTGACTTCACACACCTCGAATCTGACTTCACACAGCTCCATTCTAGACTTCACACACCTCCATTCTGTGACTTCACAGACCTCCATTCTATGACTTCACACACCTGCATTGTGACTTCACACACCTCCATTCTATGAGTTCACACACCTCCATTCTGACTTCACACACCTTCATTCTATGACTTCACACACCTCCATTCTGACTTCACACACCTCCATTCTATGACTTCACACAACTCCATTCTGACTTCACACACCTCCATTCTGTGACTTCACACACCTCCATTATATGACTTCACACACCTTCATTCTGTGACTTCACACACCTCCATTCTATGACTTCACACACCTCCATTCTGTGATTTCACACACCTACATTGTGACTTCACAGACCTCCATTCTATGAGTTCACACAAATGCATTCTGAATTCACACAACTCCATTCTATGACTTCACACACCTACATTGTGACTTCACACACCTCCATGCTGACTTCACACACCTCAATTCTGTGACTTCAAACAACTCCATTCTATGAGTTCACACACCTCCATTCTATGACTTCACACACCTCCATTCTATGACTTCACACACCTCCTGTCTGAGTTGACACACCTCCATTCTATGACTTCACACACCTCCAATCTGACTTCACACACCTCCATTTTATGACTTCACACATTTCCATTCTGTGACTTAAAAAACCTCCATTCTATGACTTCACACACCTCCATTCTGACTTCACACACCTCCATTCTATGACTTCACACACCTCCATTCTGTGCCTTCACACACCTCCATTCTATGACTTAACACACCTTCATTCTTACTTAACAAACATCCATTCTATGACTTCACACACCTCCATTCTATGACTTCACACACCTCTATTCTATGACTTCACACACCTCCATTCTGTGACTTCACAAAACTCAATTCTGTGACTTCACACACCTCCATTATGACTTCACACACATCCATTCTTTGACTTCACACACCTCCATTCTTGACTTCACACACCTCCATTCTGTGACTTCACACACCTCCAATCTGACTTCACACAGCTCCAATCTAAGCCTTCACACACGTCCATTCTGTGACTTCACACACCTCCATTCAATAACTTCTCACACCTCCATTGTGACTTCACACACCTCCATTCTATGAGTTCACACACCTCCATTCTGACTTCACACACCTCCATTCTATGACATCACACACCTCGATTCTGACTTCACACACCTCCATTCTATCACTTCACACAACTCCATTCTGACTTCACACACCTCCATTGTGTGACTTCACACACCTCCATTCTATGACTTCGCACACCTGCATTGTGATTTCACACACCTCCATTCTATGACTTCACAAACCTCCCTTCTGTGACTTCACACACCTCAATTCTGTGACTTCACACGCCTCCATTATGACTTCACACACCTCCATTCTATGACTTCACAAACCTCCAATCTGTGACTTCACACACCTCAATTCTGTGACTTCACACACCTCCATTATGACTTCCCACACATCCATTCTATGACTTCACACACCTCCATTCTATGACTTCACACACCTCCATTCTGTGACTTCACAGACCTCCATTCTATGACTTCACACACCTCCATTCTGTGACTTCACACACCTACATTGTGACTTCACACACCTCCATTCTATGAGTTCACACACCTCCATTCTGACTTCACACACCTTCATTCTATGACTTCACACACCTCCATTCTGACTTCGCACACCTCCATTCTATGACTTCACACAACTCCATTCTGACTTCACACACCTCCATTCTGAGACTTCACACACCTCCATTATATGACTTCACACACCTTCATTCTGTGACTTCACACACCTCCATTCTATGACTTCACACACCTCCATTCTGTGACTTCACACACCTACATTGTGACTTCACAGACCTCCATTCTATGAGTTCACACAAATGCATTCTGAATTCACACACCTCCATTCTATGACTTCACACACCTCCATTCGGACTTCACACACCTCCATTCTGACTTCACACACCTCAATTCTGTGACTTCACACAACTCCATTCTATGATTTCACACACCTCCATTCTATGACTTCACACACCTCCATTCTATGACTTCACACACCTCCTGTCTGAGTTGACACACCTCCATTCTATGACTTCACACACCTCCAATCTGACTTCACACACCTCCATTTTATGACTTCACACACTTCCATTCTGTGACTTAAAAAACCTCCATTCTATGACTTCACACACCTCCATTGTGACTTCACATACCATCATTCTATGAGTTCACACACCGCCATTCTGTCTTCACTCACCTCCATTCTATGACTTCACACAGCTCCATTCTGACTTCACACAGCTCCATTCTAGAACTTCACACACCTACATTCAGTGACTTCACACACCTCCATTCTATGACTTCACACACCTCCATTCTGTGACTTCACACACCTGCATTCTATGACCTCACACACCTCCATTCTATGACTTCGCACACCTGCATTGTGATCTCACACACCTCCATTCTATGACTTCACAAACCTCCCTTCTGTGACTTCACACACCTCAATTCTGTGACTTCACACGCCTCCATTATGACTTCACACACCTCCATTCTATGACTTCACACACCTCTATTCTATGACGTCACACACCTAGATTCTGTGACTCCACACACCTCCATTCTGAGTTCACACACCTCCACTCTGTGACTTAACACACCTCCATTCTGTGACTTCTCACACCTCCATTCTGAGTTCACACACCTCCATTCTGTGACTTCACACACCTCCATTTTGACTTCACACAGCTCCATTCTATGACTTCACACACCTCCATTATGTGCCTTCACACACCTCCATTCTATGACTTAACACACCTCCATTCTGTGACTTCACAGACCTCCATTCTATGACTTCACACACCTCCATTCTGTGACTTCACACACCTACATTGTGACTTCACACACCTCCATTCTATGAGTTCACACACCTCCATTCTGACTTCACACACCTTCATTCTATGACTTCACACACCTCCATTCTGACTTCACACACCTCCATTCTATGACTTCACACAACTCCATTCTGACTTCACACACCTCCATTCTGAGACTTCACACACCTCCATTATATGACTTCACACACCTTCATTCTGTGACTTCACACACCTCCATTCTATGACTTCACACACCTCCATTCTGTGACTTCACACACCTACATTGTGACTTCACAGACCTCCATTCTATGAGTTCACACAAATGCATTCTGAATTCACACACCTCCATTCTATGACTTCACACACCTCCATTCGGACTTCACACACCTCCATTCTGACTTCACACACCTCAATTCTGTGACTTCACACAACTCCATTCTATGATTTCACACACCTCCATTCTATGACTTCACACACCTCCATTCTATGACTTCACACACCTCCTGTCTGAGTTGACACACCTCCATTCTATGACTTCACACACCTCCAATCTGACTTCACACACCTCCATTTTATGACTTCACACACTTCCATTCTGTGACTTAAAAAACCTCCATTCTATGACTTCACACACCTCCATTGTGACTTCACATACCATCATTCTATGAGTTCACACACCGCCATTCTGTCTTCACTCACCTCCATTCTATGACTTCACACAGCTCCATTCTGACTTCACACAGCTCCATTCTAGAACTTCACACACCTACATTCAGTGACTTCACACACCTCCATTCTATGACTTCACACACCTCCATTCTGTGACTTCACACACCTGCATTCTATGACCTCACACACCTCCATTCTATGACTTCGCACACCTGCATTGTGATCTCACACACCTCCATTCTATGACTTCACAAACCTCCCTTCTGTGACTTCACACACCTCAATTCTGTGACTTCACACGCCTCCATTATGACTTCACACACCTCCATTCTATGACTTCACACACCTCTATTCTATGACGTCACACACCTAGATTCTGTGACTCCACACACCTCCATTCTGAGTTCACACACCTCCACTCTGTGACTTAACACACCTCCATTCTGTGACTTCTCACACCTCCATTCTGAGTTCACACACCTCCATTCTGTGACTTCACACACCTCCATTTTGACTTCACACAGCTCCATTCTATGACTTCACACACCTCCATTATGTGCCTTCACACACCTCCATTCTATGACTTAACACACCTCCATTCTGTGACTTCACAGACCTCCATTCTATGACTTCACACACCTCCATTCTGTGACTTCACACACCTACATTGTGACTTCACACACCTCCATTCTATGAGTTCACACACCTCCATTCTGACTTCACACACCTTCATTCTATGACTTCACACACCTCCATTCTGACTTCACACACCTCCATTCTATGACTTCACACAACTCCATTCTGACTTCACACACCTCCATTCTGAGACTTCACACACCTCCATTATATGACTTCACACACCTTCATTCTGTGACTTCACACACCTCCATTCTATGACTTCACACACCTCCATTCTGTGACTTCACACACCTACATTGTGACTTCACAGACCTCCATTCTATGAGTTCACACAAATGCATTCTGAATTCACACACCTCCATTCTATGACTTCACACACCTCCATTCGGACTTCACACACCTCCATTCTGACTTCACACACCTCAATTCTGTGACTTCACACAACTCCATTCTATGATTTCACACACCTCCATTCTATGACTTCACACACCTCCAATCTGACTTCACACACCTCCATTTTATGACTTCACACACTTCCATTCTGTGACTTAAAAAACCTCCATTCTATGACTTCACACACCTCCATTGTGACTTCACATACCATCATTCTATGAGTTCACACACCGCCATTCTGTCTTCACTCACCTCCATTCTATGACTTCACACAGCTCCATTCTGACTTCACACAGCTCCATTCTAGAACTTCACACACCTACATTCAGTGACTTCACACACCTCCATTCTATGACTTCACACACCTCCATTCTGTGACTTCACACACCTGCATTCTATGACCTCACACACCTCCATTCTATGACTTCGCACACCTGCATTGTGATCTCACACACCTCCATTCTATGACTTCACAAACCTCCCTTCTGTGACTTCACACACCTCAATTCTGTGACTTCACACGCCTCCATTATGACTTCACACACCTCCATTCTATGACTTCACACACCTCTATTCTATGACGTCACACACCTAGATTCTGTGACTCCACACACCTCCATTCTGAGTTCACACACCTCCACTCTGTGACTTAACACACCTCCATTCTGTGACTTCTCACACCTCCATTCTGAGTTCACACACCTCCATTCTGTGACTTCACACACCTCCATTTTGACTTCACACAGCTCCATTCTATGACTTCACACACCTCCATTATGTGCCTTCACACACCTCCATTCTATGACTTAACACACCTTCATTCTTACTTAACAAACATCCATTCTATGACTTCACACACCTCCATTCTATGACTTCACACACCTCCATTCTATGGCTTCACAAACCTCCATTCTGTGACTTCACACACCTCCATTCTATGACTTCACACGCCTCCATTATGACTTCACACACCTAGATTCTGTGACTCCCCACACATCCATTCTATGACTTCACACACCTCCATTCTGTGACTTCACACACCTCCATTCTGAGTTCACACACCTCCATTCTGTGACTTCACACACCTCGAATCTGACTTCACACAGCTCCATTCTAGACTTCACACACCTCCATTCTGTGACTTCACAGACCTCCATTCTATGACTTCACACACCTGCATTGTGACTTCACACACCTCCATTCTATGAGTTCACACACCTCCATTCTGACTTCACACACCTTCATTCTATGACTTCACACACCTCCATTCTGACTTCACACACCTCCATTCTATGACTTCACACAACTCCATTCTGACTTCACACACCTCCATTCTGTGACTTCACACACCTCCATTATATGACTTCACACACCTTCATTCTGTGACTTCACACACCTCCATTCTATGACTTCACACACCTCCATTCTGTGATTTCACACACCTACATTGTGACTTCACAGACCTCCATTCTATGAGTTCACACAAATGCATTCTGAATTCACACAACTCCATTCTATGACTTCACACACCTACATTGTGACTTCACACACCTCCATGCTGACTTCACACACCTCAATTCTGTGACTTCAAACAACTCCATTCTATGAGTTCACACACCTCCATTCTATGACTTCACACACCTCCATTCTATGACTTCACACACCTCCTGTCTGAGTTGACACACCTCCATTCTATGACTTCACACACCTCCAATCTGACTTCACACACCTCCATTTTATGACTTCACACATTTCCATTCTGTGACTTAAAAAACCTCCATTCTATGACTTCACACACCTCCATTCTGACTTCACACACCTCCATTCTATGACTTCACACACCTCCATTCTGTGCCTTCACACACCTCCATTCTATGACTTAACACACCTTCATTCTTACTTAACAAACATCCATTCTATGACTTCACACACCTCCATTCTATGACTTCACACACCTCTATTCTATGACTTCACACACCTCCATTCTGTGACTTCACAAAACTCAATTCTGTGACTTCACACACCTCCATTATGACTTCACACACATCCATTCTTTGACTTCACACACCTCCATTCTTGACTTCACACACCTCCATTCTGTGACTTCACACACCTCCAATCTGACTTCACACAGCTCCAATCTAAGCCTTCACACACGTCCATTCTGTGACTTCACACACCTCCATTCAATAACTTCTCACACCTCCATTGTGACTTCACACACCTCCATTCTATGAGTTCACACACCTCCATTCTGACTTCACACACCTCCATTCTATGACATCACACACCTCGATTCTGACTTCACACACCTCCATTCTATCACTTCACACAACTCCATTCTGACTTCACACACCTCCATTGTGTGACTTCACACACCTCCATTCTATGACTTCGCACACCTGCATTGTGATTTCACACACCTCCATTCTATGACTTCACAAACCTCCCTTCTGTGACTTCACACACCTCAATTCTGTGACTTCACACGCCTCCATTATGACTTCACACACCTCCATTCTATGACTTCACAAACCTCCAATCTGTGACTTCACACACCTCAATTCTGTGACTTCACACACCTCCATTATGACTTCCCACACATCCATTCTATGACTTCACACACCTCCATTCTATGACTTCACACACCTCCATTCTGTGACTTCACAGACCTCCATTCTATGACTTCACACACCTCCATTCTGTGACTTCACACACCTACATTGTGACTTCACACACCTCCATTCTATGAGTTCACACACCTCCATTCTGACTTCACACACCTTCATTCTATGACTTCACACACCTCCATTCTGACTTCACACACCTCCATTCTATGACTTCACACAACTCCATTCTGACTTCACACACCTCCATTCTGAGACTTCACACACCTCCATTATATGACTTCACACACCTTCATTCTGTGACTTCACACACCTCCATTCTATGACTTCACACACCTCCATTCTGTGACTTCACACACCTACATTGTGACTTCACAGACCTCCATTCTATGAGTTCACACAAATGCATTCTGAATTCACACACCTCCATTCTATGACTTCACACACCTCCATTCGGACTTCACACACCTCCATTCTGACTTCACACACCTCAATTCTGTGACTTCACACAACTCCATTCTATGATTTCACACACCTCCATTCTATGACTTCACACACCTCCATTCTATGACTTCACACACCTCCTGTCTGAGTTGACACACCTCCATTCTATGACTTCACACACCTCCAATCTGACTTCACACACCTCCATTTTATGACTTCACACACTTCCATTCTGTGACTTAAAAAACCTCCATTCTATGACTTCACACACCTCCATTGTGACTTCACATACCATCATTCTATGAGTTCACACACCGCCATTCTGTCTTCACTCACCTCCATTCTATGACTTCACACAGCTCCATTCTGACTTCACACAGCTCCATTCTAGAACTTCACACACCTACATTCAGTGACTTCACACACCTCCATTCTATGACTTCACACACCTCCATTCTGTGACTTCACACACCTGCATTCTATGACCTCACACACCTCCATTCTATGACTTCGCACACCTGCATTGTGATCTCACACACCTCCATTCTATGACTTCACAAACCTCCCTTCTGTGACTTCACACACCTCAATTCTGTGACTTCACACGCCTCCATTATGACTTCACACACCTCCATTCTATGACTTCACACACCTCTATTCTATGACGTCACACACCTAGATTCTGTGACTCCACACACCTCCATTCTGAGTTCACACACCTCCACTCTGTGACTTAACACACCTCCATTCTGTGACTTCTCACACCTCCATTCTGAGTTCACACACCTCCATTCTGTGACTTCACACACCTCCATTTTGACTTCACACAGCTCCATTCTATGACTTCACACACCTCCATTATGTGCCTTCACACTCCATTCTATGACTTAACACACCTCCATTCTGTGACTTCACAGACCTCCATTCTATGACTTCACACACCTCCATTCTGTGACTTCACACACCTACATTGTGACTTCACACACCTCCATTCTATGAGTTCACACACCTCCATTCTGACTTCACACACCTTCATTCTATGACTTCACACACCTCCATTCTGACTTCACACACCTCCATTCTATGACTTCACACAACTCCATTCTGACTTCACACACCTCCATTCTGAGACTTCACACACCTCCATTATATGACTTCACACACCTTCATTCTGTGACTTCACACACCTCCATTCTATGACTTCACACACCTCCATTCTGTGACTTCACACACCTACATTGTGACTTCACAGACCTCCATTCTATGAGTTCACACAAATGCATTCTGAATTCACACACCTCCATTCTATGACTTCACACACCTCCATTCGGACTTCACACACCTCCATTCTGACTTCACACACCTCAATTCTGTGACTTCACACAACTCCATTCTATGATTTCACACACCTCCATTCTATGACTTCACACACCTCCATTCTATGACTTCACACACCTCCTGTCTGAGTTGACACACCTCCATTCTATGACTTCACACACCTCCAATCTGACTTCACACACCTCCATTTTATGACTTCACACACTTCCATTCTGTGACTTAAAAAACCTCCATTCTATGACTTCACACACCTCCATTGTGACTTCACATACCATCATTCTATGAGTTCACACACCGCCATTCTGTCTTCACTCACCTCCATTCTATGACTTCACACAGCTCCATTCTGACTTCACACAGCTCCATTCTAGAACTTCACACACCTACATTCAGTGACTTCACACACCTCCATTCTATGACTTCACACACCTCCATTCTGTGACTTCACACACCTGCATTCTATGACCTCACACACCTCCATTCTATGACTTCGCACACCTGCATTGTGATCTCACACACCTCCATTCTATGACTTCACAAACCTCCCTTCTGTGACTTCACACACCTCAATTCTGTGACTTCACACGCCTCCATTATGACTTCACACACCTCCATTCTATGACTTCACACACCTCTATTCTATGACGTCACACACCTAGATTCTGTGACTCCACACACCTCCATTCTGAGTTCACACACCTCCACTCTGTGACTTAACACACCTCCATTCTGTGACTTCTCACACCTCCATTCTGAGTTCACACACCTCCATTCTGTGACTTCACACACCTCCATTTTGACTTCACACAGCTCCATTCTATGACTTCACACACCTCCATTATGTGCCTTCACACACCTCCATTCTATGACTTAACACACCTTCATTCTTACTTAACAAACATCCATTCTATGACTTCACACACCTCCATTCTATGACTTCACACACCTCCATTCTATGGCTTCACAAACCTCCATTCTGTGACTTCACACACCTCCATTCTATGACTTCACACGCCTCCATTATGACTTCACACACCTAGATTCTGTGACTCCCCACACATCCATTCTATGACTTCACACACCTCCATTCTGTGACTTCACACACCTCCATTCTGAGTTCACACACCTCCATTCTGTGACTTCACACACCTCGAATCTGACTTCACACAGCTCCATTCTAGACTTCACACACCTCCATTCTGTGACTTCACAGACCTCCATTCTATGACTTCACACACCTGCATTGTGACTTCACACACCTCCATTCTATGAGTTCACACACCTCCATTCTGACTTCACACACCTTCATTCTATGACTTCACACACCTCCATTCTGACTTCACACACCTCCATTCTATGACTTCACACAACTCCATTCTGACTTCACACACCTCCATTCTGTGACTTCACACACCTCCATTATATGACTTCACACACCTTCATTCTGTGACTTCACACACCTCCATTCTATGACTTCACACACCTCCATTCTGTGATTTCACACACCTACATTGTGACTTCACAGACCTCCATTCTATGAGTTCACACAAATGCATTCTGAATTCACACAACTCCATTCTATGACTTCACACACCTACATTGTGACTTCACACACCTCCATGCTGACTTCACACACCTCAATTCTGTGACTTCAAACAACTCCATTCTATGAGTTCACACACCTCCATTCTATGACTTCACACACCTCCATTCTATGACTTCACACACCTCCTGTCTGAGTTGACACACCTCCATTCTATGACTTCACACACCTCCAATCTGACTTCACACACCTCCATTTTATGACTTCACACACTTCCATTCTGTGACTTAAAAAACCTCCATTCTATGACTTCACACACCTCCATTCTGACTTCACACACCTCCATTCTATGACTTCACACACCTCCATTCTGTGCCTTCACACACCTCCATTCTATGACTTAACACACCTTCATTCTTACTTAACAAACATCCATTCTATGACTTCACACACCTCCATTCTATGACTTCACACACCTCTATTCTATGACTTCACACACCTCCATTCTGTGACTTCACAAAACTCAATTCTGTGACTTCACACACCTCCATTATGACTTCACACACATCCATTCTTTGACTTCACACACCTCCATTCTTGACTTCACACACCTCCATTCTGTGACTTCACACACCTCCAATCTGACTTCACACAGCTCCAATCTAAGCCTTCACACACGTCCATTCTGTGACTTCACACACCTCCATTCAATAACTTCTCACACCTCCATTGTGACTTCACACACCTCCATTCTATGAGTTCACACACCTCCATTCTGACTTCACACACCTCCATTCTATGACATCACACACCTCGATTCTGACTTCACACACCTCCATTCTATCACTTCACACAACTCCATTCTGACTTCACACACCTCCATTGTGTGACTTCACACACCTCCATTCTATGACTTCGCACACCTGCATTGTGATTTCACACACCTCCATTCTATGACTTCACAAACCTCCCTTCTGTGACTTCACACACCTCAATTCTGTGACTTCACACGCCTCCATTATGACTTCACACACCTCCATTCTATGACTTCACAAACCTCCAATCTGTGACTTCACACACCTCAATTCTGTGACTTCACACACCTCCATTATGACTTCCCACACATCCATTCTATGACTTCACACACCTCCATTCTATGACTTCACACACCTCCATTCTGTGACTTCACAGACCTCCATTCTATGACTTCACACACCTCCATTCTGTGACTTCACACACCTACATTGTGACTTCACACACCTCCATTCTATGAGTTCACACACCTCCATTCTGACTTCACACACCTTCATTCTATGACTTCACACACCTCCATTCTGACTTCACACACCTCCATTCTATGACTTCACACAACTCCATTCTGACTTCACACACCTCCATTCTGAGACTTCACACACCTCCATTATATGACTTCACACACCTTCATTCTGTGACTTCACACACCTCCATTCTATGACTTCACACAACCTCCATTCTGTGACTTCACACACCTACATTGTGACTTCACAGACCTCCATTCTATGAGTTCACACAAATGCATTCTGAATTCACACACCTCCATTCTATGACTTCACACACCTCCATTCGGACTTCACACACCTCCATTCTGAGCTTCACACACCTCAATTCTGTGACTTCACACAACTCCATTCTATGATTTCACACACCTCCATTCTATGACTTCACACACCTCCCATTCTATGACTTCACACACCTCCTGTCTGAGTTGACACACCTCCATTCTATGACTACACACACCTCCAATCTGACTTCACACACCTCCATTTTATGACTTCACACACTTCCATTCTGTGACTTAAAAAACCTCCATTCTATGACTTCACACACCTCCATTGTGACTTCACATACCATCATTCTATGAGTTCACACACCGCCATTCTGTCTTCACTCACCTCCATTCTATGACTTCACACAGCTCCATTCTGACTTCACACAGCTCCATTCTAGAACTTCACACACCTACATTCAGTGACTTCACACACCTCCATTCTATGACTTCACACACCTCCATTCTGTGACTTCACACACCTGCATTCTATGACCTCACACACCTCCATTCTATGACTTCGCACACCTGCATTGTGATCTCACACACCTCCATTCTATGACTTCACAAACCTCCCTTCTGTGACTTCACACACCTCAATTCTGTGACTTCACACGCCTCCATTATGACTTCACACACCTCCATTCTATGACTTCACACACCTCTATTCTATGACGTCACACACCTAGATTCTGTGACTCCACACACCTCCATTCTGAGTTCACACACCTCCACTCTGTGACTTAACACACCTCCATTCTGTGACTTCTCACACCTCCATTCTGAGTTCACACACCTCCATTCTGTGACTTCACACACCTCCATTTTGACTTCACACAGCTCCATTCTATGACTTCACACACCTCCATTATGTGCCTTCACACACCTCCATTCTATGACTTAACACACCTTCATTCTTACTTAACAAACATCCATTCTATGACTTCACACACCTCCATTCTATGACTTCACACACCTCCATTCTATGGCTTCACAAACCTCCATTCTGTGACTTCACACACCTCCATTCTATGACTTCACACGCCTCCATTATGACTTCACACACCTAGATTCTGTGACTCCCCACACATCCATTCTATGACTTCACACACCTCCATTCTGTGAATTCACACACCTCCATTCTGAGTTCACACACCTCCATTCTGTGACTTCACACACCTCGAATCTGACTTCACACAGCTCCATTCTAGACTTCACACACCTCCATTCTGTGACTTCACAGACCTCCATTCTATGACTTCACACACCTGCATTGTGACTTCACACACCTCCATTCTATGAGTTCACACACCTCCATTCTGACTTCACACACCTTCATTCTATGACTTCACACACCTCCATTCTGACTTCACACACCTCCATTCTATGACTTCACACAACTCCATTCTGACTTCACACACCTCCATTCTGTGACTTCACACACCTCCATTATATGACTTCACACACCTTCATTCTGTGACTTCACACACCTCCATTCTATGACTTCACACACCTCCATTCTGTGATTTCACACACCTACATTGTGACTTCACAGACCTCCATTCTATGAGTTCACACAAATGCATTCTGAATTCACACAACTCCATTCTATGACTTCACACACCTACATTGTGACTTCACACACCTCCATGCTGACTTCACACACCTCAATTCTGTGACTTCAAACAACTCCATTCTATGAGTTCACACACCTCCATTCTATGACTTCACACACCTCCATTCTATGACTTCACACACCTCCTGTCTGAGTTGACACACCTCCATTCTATGACTTCACACACCTCCAATCTGACTTCACACACCTCCATTTTATGACTTCACACACTTCCATTCTGTGACTTAAAAAACCTCCATTCTATGACTTCACACACCTCCATTCTGACTTCACACACCTCCATTCTATGACTTCACACACCTCCATTCTGTGCCTTCACACACCTCCATTCTATGACTTAACACACCTTCATTCTTACTTAACAAACATCCAATCTATGACTTCACACACCTCCATTCTATGACTTCACACACCTCTATTCTATGACTTCACACACCTCCATTCTGTGACTTCACAAAACTCAATTCTGTGACTTCACACACCTCCATTATGACTTCACACACATCCATTCTTTGACTTCACACACCTCCATTCTTGACTTCACACACCTCCATTCTGTGACTTCACACACCTCCAATCTGACTTCACACAGCTCCAATCTATGCCTTCACACACGTCCATTCTGTGACTTCACACACCTCCATTCAATAACTTCACACACCTCCATTGTGACTTCACACACCTCCATTCTATGAGTTCACACACCTCCATTCTGACTTCACACACCTCCATTCTATGACATCACACACCTCGATTCTGACTTCACACACCTCCATTCTATCACTTCACACAACTCCATTCTGACTTCACACACCTCCATTGTGTGACTTCACACACCTCCATTCTATGACTTCGCACACCTGCATTGTGATTTCACACACCTCCATTCTATGACTTCACAAACCTCCCTTCTGTGACTTCACACACCTCAATTCTGTGACTTCACACGCCTCCCATTATGACTTCACACACCTCCATTCTATGACTTCACACACCTCTATTCTATGACTTCACACACCTAGATTCTGTGATTCCAATCACCTCCATTCTGAGTTCACACACCTCCACTCTGTGACTTAACACACCTCCATTCTGTGACTTCTCACACCTCCATTCTGAGTTCACACACCTCCATTCTGTGACTTCACACACCTCCATTTTGACTTCACACAGCTCCATTCTATGACTTCACACACCTCCATTATGTGCCTTCACACACCTCCATTCTATGACTTAACACACCTTCATTCTTACTTAACAAACATCCATTCTATGACTTCACACACCTCCATTCTATGACTTCACACACCTCCATTCTATGACTTCACAAACCTCCATTCTGTGACTTCACACACCTCAATTCTGTGACTTCACACACCTCCATTATGACTTCCCACACATCCATTCTATGACTTCACACACCTCCATTCTGTGACTTCACACACCTCCATTCTGAGTTCACACACCTCCATTCTGTGACTTCACACACCTCCAATCTGACTTCACACAGCTCCATTCTAGACTTCACACACCTCCATTCTGTGACTTCACAGACCTCCATTCTATGACTTCACACACCTCAATTCTGTGACTTCACACAACTCCATTCTATGAGTTCACACACCTCCATTCTGACTTCACAAACCTTCATTCTATGACTTCCCACACCTCCATTCTGACTTCACACACCTCCATTCTATGACTTCACACAACTCCATTCTGACTTCACACACCTCCATTCTGTGACTTCACAAACCTCCATTATATGACTTCACACACCTTCATTCTGTGACTTCACACACCTCCATTCTATGACTTCACACACCTCCATTCTGTGACTTCACACACCTACATTGTGACTTCACAGACCTCCATTCTATGAGTTCACACAAATGCATTCTGAATTCACACACCTCCATTCTATGACTTCACACACCTCCATTCGGACTTCACACACCTCCATTCTGACTTCACACACCTCAATTCTGTGACTTCACACAACTCCATTCTATGATTTCACACACCTCCATTCTATGACTTCACACACCTCCATTCTATGACTTCACACACCTCCTGTCTGAGTTGACACACCTCCATTCTATGACTTCACACACCTCCATTCTGTGCCTTCACACACTTCCATTCTATTACTTAACACACCTTCATTCTTACTTAACAAACATCCATTCTATGACTTCACACACCTCCATTCTATGCCTTCACACACCTCTATTCTATGACTTCACACACCTCCATTCTGTGACTTCACAAAACTCAATTCTGTGACTTCACACACCTCCATTATGACTTCACACACATCCATTCTTTGACTTCACACACCTCCATTCTTGACTTCACACACCTCCATTCTGTGACTTCACACACCTCCATTCTGAGTTCACACACCTCCATTCTGTGACTTCACACACCTCCAATCTGACTTCACACAGCTCCAATCTATGCCTTCACACACGTCCATTCTGTGACTTCACACACCTCCATTCAATAACTTCACACACCTCCATTGTGACTTCACACACCTCCATTCTATGAGTTCACACACCTCCATTCTGACTTCACACACCTCCATTCTATGACATCACACACCTCGATTCTGACTTCACACACCTCCATTCTATCACTTCACACAACTCCATTCTGACTTCACACACCTCCATTGTGTGACTTCACACACCTCCATTCTATGACTTCGCACACCTGCATTGTGATTTCACACACCTCCATTCTATGACTTCACAAACCTCCCTTCTGTGACTTCACACACCTCAATTCTGTGACTTCACACGCCTCCATTATGACTTCACACACCTCCATTCTATGACTTCACACACCTCTATTCTATGACTTCACACACCTAGATTCTGTGATTCCAATCACCTCCATTCTGAGTTCACACACCTCCACTCTGTGACTTAACACACCTCCATTCTGTGACTTCTCACACCTCCATTCTGAGTTCACACACCTCCATTCTGTGACTTCACACACCTCCATTTTGACTTCACACAGCTCCATTCTATGACTTCACACACCTCCATTATGTGCCTTCACACACCTCCATTCTATGACTTAACACACCTTCATTCTTACTTAACAAACATCCATTCTATGACTTCACACACCTCCATTCTATGATTTCACACACCTCCATTCTATGACTTCACAAACCTCCATTCTGTGACTTCACACACCTCAATTCTGTGACTTCACACACCTCCATTATGACTTCCCACACATCCATTCTATGACTTCACACACCTCCATTCTGTGACTTCACACACCTCTATTCTGAGTTCACACACCTCCATTCTGTGACTTCACACACCTCCAATCTGACTTCACACAGCTCCATTCTAGACTTCACACACCTCCATTCTGTGACTTCACAGACCTCCATTCTATGACTTCACACACCTCAATTCTGTGACTTCACACAACTCCATTCTATGAGTTCACACACCTCCATTCTGACTTCACACACCTTCATTCTATGACTTCCCACACCTCCATTCTGACTTCACACACCTCCATTCTATGACTTCACACAACTCCATTCTGACTTCACACACCTCCATTCTGTGACTTCACAAACCTCCATTATATGACTTCACACACCTTCATTCTGTGACTTCACACACCTCCATTCTATGACTTCACACACCTCCATTCTGTGACTTCACACACCTACATTGTGACTTCACAGACCTCCATTCTATGAGTTCACACAAATGCATTCTGAATTCACACACCTCCATTCGGACTTCACACACCTCCATTCTGACTTCACACACCTCAATTCTGTGACTTCACACAACTCCATTCTATGATTTCACACACCTCCATTCTATGACTTCCCACACCTCCATTCTATGACTTCACACACCTCCTGTCTGAGTTGACACACCTCCATTCTATGACTTCACACACCTCCAATCTGACTGCACACACCTCCATTTTATGACTTCACACACTTCCATTCTGTGACTTAAAAAACCTCCATTCTATATCTTCACACACCTCCATTGTGACTTCACACACCATCATTCTATGAGTTCACACACCGCCATTCTAACTTCACTCACCTCCATTCTATGACTTCACACAGCTCCATTCTGACTTCACACAGCTCCATTCTATGACTTCGCACACATCTATTCTGACTTCACACACCTCCATTCTGTGACTTCACACACCTCCATTCTGATTTCACACACCTCCATTCTCTGACGTCAAACACCTCCATTCTGTGACTTCACACACCTCCATTCTAGGACTTCACACACCTCCATTCTATGACTTCACACACCCCCATTGTGTGACTTCACACACCTCCATTCTATGACTTCACACACCTCCATTCTGTGACTTCACACACCTCCATTCTGAGTTCACACACCTCCATTTTGTGATTTCACACACCTCCATTCTGTGACTTCACACACCTCCATTCTATGACTTCACACACCTAAATTCTATGACTTCACAATCCTCCATTCTATGACTTCACACACCTCCATTCTGTGACTTCACACACCTCCATTCTATGACTTCACACACCTCCATTCTGTGACTTCACACACCTGCATTCTATGAACTCACACACCTCCATTCTATGACTTCGCACACCTGCATTGTGACTTCACACACCTCCATTCTATGAGTTCACACACCTCCATTCTGTAACTTCACACACCTCCATTCTGTGACTTCATGCACCTCCATTATATGATTTCTCACACCTCCATTCTATTAATTCACACGCCTCCATTCTGTGACTTCACACAACTCCATTCTATGACTTCCCACACCTCCATTCTGTGACTTCACACACCTCCATTCTGAGTTCACAAACCTCCATTCAGTGACTTAACGCACCTTCATTCTGTGACTTCACACACCTCCATTCTATGAGTTCACACACCTCCATTCTATGACTTCACACACCTCCAGTCTTTGACTTCACACCCCTCCATTCTGTGACTTCACACACCTGCATTCTATAACTTCACACACCTCCATTTTGACTTCCCACACCTCCAATCTGAGTTCACACACCTCCGTTCTGACTTCACACACTTCCATTCTATGACTTCACAAACCTCCCTTCTGTGACTTCACACACCTCAATTCTGTGACTTCACACGCCTCCATTCTATGATTTCACACACCTAGATTCTGTGACTCCACACACCTCCATTCTGAGTTCACACATCTCCACTCTGTGACTTAACACACCTCCATTCTGTGACTTCTCACACCTCCATTCTGAGTTCACACACCTCCATTCTGTGACTTCACACACCTCCATTCTGACTTCACACAGCTCCATTCTCTGACTTCACACACCTCCATTATGTGCCTTCACACACCTCCATTCTATGACTTAACACACCTTCATTCTTACTTAACAAACATCCATTCTATGACTTCACACACCTCCATTCTATGACGTCACACACCTCCATTCTATGACTTCACAAACCTCCATTCTGTGACTTCACACACCTCAATTCTGTGACTTCACACACCTCCATTATGACTTCCCACACATCCATTCTATGACTTCACACACCTCCATTCTATGACTTCACACACCTCCATTCTGTGACTTCACACACCTCCATTCTGAGTTCACACACCTCCATTCTGTGACTTCACACACCTCCAATCTGACTTCACACAGATCCATTCTAGACTTCACACACCTCCATTCTGTGACTTCACAGACCTCCATTCTATGACTTCACACACCTGCATTGTGACTTCACACACCTCCATTCTATGAGTTCAAACACCTCCATTCTGACTTCACACACCTTCATTCTATGACTTCACACACCTCCATTCTGACTTCACACACCTCCATTCTATGACTTCACACACCTCCATTATATGACTTCACACACCTCCATTATATGACTTCACACACCTTCATTCTGTGACTTCACACACCTCCATTCTATGACTTCACACACCTCCATTCTGTGACTTCACACACCTCCATTCTATGACTTCACACACCTCCATTCTACGACTTCACACACCCCCATTGTGTGACTTCACACACCTCCATTATATGACTTCACACACCTCCATTCTGTGACTTCACACACCTCCATTCTGAGTTCACACGCCTCCATTTTGTGATTTCACACACCTCCATTATGTGACTTCACACACCTCCATTCTATGACTTCACACACCTGCATTGTGACTTCACACACCTCCATTCTATGAGTTCACACACCTCCATTCTGACTTCACACACCTCCATTCTATGACTTCACACACCTCCATTCTGACTTCACACATCTCCATTCCATGACTTCACTCACCTCCGTTCTATGACTTCACACAACTCCATCTGACTTCACAAACCTCCATTCCATCACTTCACACACCTCCATTCGATGAATTCACACACCTCCATTCTTTGACTTCATGCACCTCCATTCTATGAGTTCACACACCTCCATTCTGTGACTTCACACACCTTTATTTTTTGACTTCACACACCTCCATTCTTTGACTTCACACACCTCCATTCCATGACTTCACACACCTCCATTCTATGAGTTCACACACCTCCATTCTATGAGTTCACACACCTCCATTTTGACTTCACAAACCTCCATTCTTTGACTTCATACACCTTCATTCTCACTTCAGAAACATCCATTCTATGACTTCACGCACCTCCATTCTATGACTTCACAAACCTCCGTTCTGTGACCACACACCTCCATTCTGAGTTCACACACCTCCATTCTGTGACTTCACCACCTCCATCCTGACTTCACACACCTCCATTCTGACTTCGCAAACCTCAATTCTTTGACTTCACACACCTCCATTCTATGATTTCACACACTTCCATTCTATGTATTCACACACCTCCATTCTATGACTTCACTCACCTCATTTCTGAGTTGACACACCTCCATTCTGTGATTTCACACACCTCCAATTTGACTTCACACACCCCCATTCTATGACCTCCCACACCCCCATTGTTACTTCACACACTCCATTCTATGAGTTCACACACCTCCATTCTGACTTTACACACCTCCATTCTATGGCTTCACACAGCTGCATTCTGACTTCAGACACCTTCATTCTGTGCCTTCACACACCTCCATTCTGTGACTTCACACACCTCCATTCTGACTTTACACACCTCCATTATATGGCTTCACACAGCTGCATTCTGACTTCAGACACCTTCATTCTGTGACTTCACACACCTCCATTCTGTGACTTCACACACCACCATTTTTTGACTTCACACACCTATATTCTTGGACTGCACAAACCTCCATTCCATGACTTCACACATCTCCATTTTATGAGTTCACACACCTCCATTTTGACTTCACACACCTCCATTCTATGACTTCACACACCTTCATTCTACTTCAGAAACATCCATTCTATGAATTCACACACCTCCATTCTATGACTTCACAAACCTCCATTCTGTAACTTCACACACCTCCATTCTGAGTTCACACACCTCAATTCCCTGACTTCACACACCTCAATTCTCACTTCACACACCTCCATTCTATGACTTCACACAATTCCATTCTCTGACTTCACACACCTCCATTCTTTGACTTCACACACCTCCATTGTGAGTTCACACACCTCCAAACTGAGTACACACACCTGCATTCTGTGACTTTACACACCTCCAATCTGACTTCACACAGCTCCATTCTATGACTGCACACACCTCCATTCTGTGACTTCACACACCTCCATTCTGAGTTCAAACACCTCCGTTCTTTGACTTAACACACCTCCATTCTGTGACTTCACACACCTCCAATCTGACTTCACACAGCTCCTTTCTATGACTTCACACACCTCCATTCTGTGACTTCACACACCTCCATTATGACTTTACACACATCCATTCTATGACTGCACACACCTCCATTCTATGACTTCACACACCTCCATTCTGTGACTTCGCACATCTCCACTCTGACTTCACACAGCTCCATTCTCTGACTTCCCAAACCTCCATTCTATGATTTCACACAACTCCATTCTATGACTTCACACACCTCCGTTCTGTGACTTCACACACCTCCATTCTGAGTTCAAACACCTCCGTTCTGTTACTTAACACACCTCCTTTCTGTGACTTCACACACCTCCATTCTGACTTCACACACCTCCATTCTGTGACTTCACACACCTCCATTCTGACTTCACACAGCTCCATTCTATGACTTCACACACCTCCATTCTGCGCCTTCACCCACCTACATTCTATGACTTAACACACCTTCATTCTTACTTAACAAACATCCATTCTATGACTTCACACACCTCCATTCTGTGACTTCACACACCTCCATTCTATGACCTCACACACCTCCATTCTATGACTTCACACACCTCCATTCTGTGACTTCACACACCTCCATTCTGAGTTCAAACACCTCCGTTCTGTGACTTAACACACCTCCATTCTTTGACTTCACACACCTCCATTCTGAGTTCACACACCTCTATTCTATGAGTTCACACACATCCATTCTTACTTCACACACCTCCATTCTATGACTTCACACACCTCCATTCTGACTTCACACACCTCCATTCTATGACTTCACACAACTCCATCTGACTTCACACACCTCCATTCCATGACTTCACACACCTCCGTTCGATGAATTCACACACCTCCATTCTTTGACTTCATGCACCTCCATTCTATGAGTTCACACACCTCCATTCTGTGACTTCACACACCTTTATTGTTTGACTTCACACACCTCCATTCTTTGACTTCACACACCTCCATTCCATGACTTCACACACCTCCGTTCTATGAGTTCACACACCTCCATTCTTTGACTTCATACACCTACATTCTCTCTTCAGAAACATCCATTCTATGACTTCACGCACCTCCATTCTATGACTTCACAAACCTCCGTTCTGTGACCACACACCTCCATTCTGAGTTCCCACACCACCATTCTGTGACTTCACACACCTCCATTCTATGACTTCACACACCTCCATTCTACGACTTCACACACCCCCATTGTGTGACTTCACACACCTCCATTATATGACTTCACACACCTCCATTCTGTGACTTCACACACCTCCATTCTGAGTTCACACGCCTCCATTTTGTGATTTCACACACCTCCATTATGTGACTTCACACACCTCCGTTCTGTGACTTCACACACCTCCATTCTTTGACTTCACACACCTCCATTGTGAGTTCACACACCTCCAAACTGAGTACACACACCTGCATTCTGTGACTTTACACACCTCCAATCTGACTTCACACAGCTCCATTCTATGACTGCACACACCTCCATTCTGTGACTTCACACACCTCCATTCTGAGTTCAAACACCTCCGTTCTTTGACTTAACACACCTCCATTCTGTGACTTCACACACCTCCAATCTGACTTCACACAGCTCCTTTCTATGACTTCACACACCTCCATTCTGTGACTTCACACACCTCCATTATGACTTTACACACATCCATTCTATGACTGCACACACCTCCATTCTATGACTTCACACACCTCCATTCTGTGACTTCGCACATCTCCACTCTGACTTCACACAGCTCCATTCTCTGACTTCCCAAACCTCCATTCTATGATTTCACACAACTCCATTCTATGACTTCACACACCTCCGTTCTGTGACTTCACACACCTCCATTCTGAGTTCAAACACCTCCGTTCTGTTACTTAACACACCTCCATTCTGTGACTTCACACACCTCCATTCTGACTTCACACACCTCCATTCTGTGACTTCACACACCTCCATTCTGACTTCACACAGCTCCATTCTATGACTTCACACACCTCCATTCTGCGCCTTCACCCACCTACATTCTATGACTTAACACACCTTCATTCTTACTTAACAAACATCCATTCTATGACTTCACACACCTCCATTCTGTGACTTCACACACCTCCATTCTATGACCTCACACACCTCCATTCTATGACTTCACACACCTCCATTCTGTGACTTCACACACCTCCATTCTGAGTTCAAACACCTCCGTTCTGTGACTTAACACACCTCCATTCTGTGACTTCACACACCTCCATTCTGAGTTCACACACCTCTATTCTATGAGTTCACACACATCCATTCTGACTTCACACACCTCCATTCTATGACTTCACACACCTCCATTCTGACTTCACACACCTCCATTCTATGACTTCACACAACTCCATCTGACTTCACACACCTCCATTCCATGACTTCACACACCTCCGTTCGATGAATTCACACACCTCCATTCTTTGACTTCATGCACCTCCATTCTATGAGTTCACACACCTCCATTCTGTGACTTCACACACCTTTATTGTTTGACTTCACACACCTCCATTCTTTGACTTCACACACCTCCATTCCATGACTTCACACACCTCCGTTCTATGAGTTCACACACCTCCATTCTTTGACTTCATACACCTACATTCTCTCTTCAGAAACATCCATTCTATGACTTCACGCACCTCCATTCTATGACTTCACAAACCTCCGTTCTGTGACCACACACCTCCATTCTGAGTTCCCACACCACCATTCTGTGACTTCACACACCTCCATTCTATGACTTCACACACCTCCATTCTACGACTTCACACACCCCCATTGTGTGACTTCACACACCTCCATTATATGACTTCACACACCTCCATTCTGTGACTTCACACACCTCCATTCTGAGTTCACACGCCTCCATTTTGTGATTTCACACACCTCCATTATGTGACTTCACACACCTCCGTTCTGTGACTTCACACACCTCCATTCTGAGTTCAAACACCTCCGTTCTGTTACTTAACACACCTCCATTCTGTGACTTCTCACACCACCATTCTGAGTTCACACACCTCCATTCTGTGACTTCACACACCTCCATTCTGACTTCACACAGCTCCATTCTATGACTTCACACACCTCCATTATGTGCCTTCACACACCTCCATTCTATGACTTAACACACCTTCATTCTTACTTAACAAACATCCATTCTATGACTTCACACACCTCCATTCTATGACGTCACACACCTCCATTCTATGACTTCACAAACCTCCATTCTGTTACTTCACACACCTCAATTCTGTGACTTCACACACCTCCATTATGACTTCCCACACATCCATTCTATGACTTCACTCACCTCATTTCTGAGTTGACACACCTCCATTCTGTGACTTCACACACCTCCATTCTGAGTTCACACACCTCCATTCTGTGACTTCACACACCTCCAATCTGACTTCACACAGCTCCATTCTAGACTTCACACACCTCCATTCTGTGACTTCACAGACCTCCATTCTATGACTTCACACACCTGCATTGTGACTTCACACACCTCCATTCTGACTTCACACACCTTCATTCTATGACTTCACACACCTCCATTCTGACATCACACACCTCCATTCTATGACTTCACACAACTCCATTCTGACTTCTCACACCTCAATTCTGTGACTTCACACACCTCCATTATATGACTTCACACACCTTCATTCTGTGACTTCACACACCTCCATTCTATGACTTCACACACCTCCATTCTGTGACTTCACACACCTACATTGTGACTTCACAGACCTCCATTCTATGAGTTTACACAAATGCATTCTGAATTCACACACCTCCATTCTATGACTTCACACACCTCCATTCGGACTTCACACACCTCCATTCTGACTTCACACACCTCAATTCTGTGACTTCACACAACTCCATTCTATGATTTCACACACCTCCATTCTATGACTTCACACATCTCCATTCTATGACTTCACACACCTCCTTTCTGAGTTGACACACCTCCATTCTATGACTTCACACACCTCCAATCTGACTTCACACACCTCCATTCTATGACTTCACACACCTCCGTTCTGTGACTTCAAAAACCTCCATTCTATGACTTCACACACCTCCATTGTGACTTCACACGCCATCATTCTATGTTCACACACCGCCATTCTGACTTCACTCACCTCCATTCTATGACTTCACACAGCTCCATTCTGACTTCACACAGCTCCATTCTATGACTTCGCACACATCTATTCTGACTTCACACACCTCCATTCTGTGACTTCACACACCTCCATTCTGATTTCACACACCTCCATTCTCTGACGTCAAACACCTCCATTCTGTGACTTCACACACCTCCATTCTATGACTTCACACACCTCCATTCTACGACTTCACACACCCCCATTGTGTGACTTCACACAACTCCATTATATGACTTCACACACCTCCATTCTGTGACTTCACACACCTCCATTCTGAGTTCACACGCCTCCATTTTGTGATTTCACACACCTCCATTATGTGACTTCACACACCTCCATTCTATGACTTCACACACCTAAATTCTATGACTTCACAAACCTCCATTATATGACTTCACACACCTTCATTCTATGACTTCACACACCTCCATTCTATGACTTCACACACCTCCATTCGGACTTCACACACCTCCATTCTGACTTCACACACCTCAATTCTGTGACTTCACACAACTCCATTCTATGATTTCACACACCTCCATTCTATGACTTCACACATCTCCATTCTATGACTTCACACACCTCCTTTCTGAGTTGACACACCTCCATTCTATGACTTCACACACCTCCAATCTGACTTCACACACCTCCATTCTATGACTTCACACACCTCCGTTCTGTGACTTCAAAAACCTCCATTCTATGACTTCACACACCTCCATTGTGACTTCACACGCCATCATTCTATGTTCACACACCGCCATTCTGACTTCACTCACCTCCATTCTATGACTTCACACAGCTCCATTCTGACTTCACACAGCTCCATTCTATGACTTCGCACACATCTATTCTGACTTCACACACCTCCATTCTGTGACTTCACACACCTCCATTCTGATTTCACACACCTCCATTCTCTGACGTCAAACACCTCCATTCTGTGACTTCACACACCTCCATTCTATGACTTCACACACCTCCATTCTACGACTTCACACACCCCCATTGTGTGACTTCACACACCTCCATTATATGACTTCACACACCTCCATTCTGTGACCTCACACACCTCCATTCTGAGTTCACACGCCTCCATTTTGTGATTTCACACACCTCCATTATGTGACTTCACACACCTCCATTCTATGACTTCACACACCTAAATTCTATGACTTCACAAACCTCCATTATATAACTTCACACACCTCCATTCTGTGACTTCACACACCTCCATTCTATGACTTCACACACCTCCATTCTGTGACTTCACACACCTCCATTCTATGACCTCACACACCTCCATTCTATGACTTCACACACCTGCATTGTGACTTCACACACCTCCATTCTATGAGTTCACACACCTCCATTCTGACTTCACACACCTCCATTCTATGACTTCACACACCTCCATTCTGACTTCACACATCTCCATTCCATGACTTCACTCACCTCCGTTCTATGACTTCACACAACTCCATCTGACTTCACAAACCTCCATTCCATCACTTCACACACCTCCATTCGATGAATTCACACACCTCCATTCTTTGACTTCATGCACCTCCATTCTATGAGTTCACACACCTCCATTCTGTGACTTCACACACCTTTATTGTTTGACTTCACACACCTCCATTCTTTGACTTCACACACCTCCATTCCATGACTTCACACACCTCCATTCTATGAGTTCACACACCTCCATTCTATGAGTTCACACACCTCCATTTTGACTTCACAAACCTCCATTCTTTGACTTCATACACCTTCATTCTCACTTCAGAAACATCCATTCTATGACTTCACGCACCTCCATTCTATGACTTCACAAACCTCCGTTCTGTGACCACACACCTCCATTCTGAGTTCACACACCTCCATTCTGTGACTTCACCACCTCCATCCTGACTTCACACACCTCCATTCTGACTTCGCAAACCTCAATTCTTTGACTTCACACACCTCCATTCTATGATTTCACACACTTCCATTCTATGTATTCACACACCTCCATTCTATGACTTCACTCACCTCATTTCTGAGTTGACACACCTCCATTCTGTGATTTCACACACCTCCAATTTGACTTCACACACCCCCATTCTATGACCTCCCACACCCCCATTGTTACTTCACACACTCCATTCTATGAGTTCACACACCTCCATTCTGACTTTACACACCTCCATTCTATGGCTTCACACAGCTGCATTCTGACTTCAGACACCTTCATTCTGTGCCTTCACACACCTCCATTCTGTGACTTCACACACCTCCATTCTGACTTTACACACCTCCATTATATGGCTTCACACAGCTGCATTCTGACTTCAGACACCTTCATTCTGTGACTTCACACACCTCCATTCTGTGACTTCACACACCACCATTTTTTGACTTCACACACCTATATTCTTGGACTGCACAAACCTCCATTCCATGACTTCACACATCTCCATTTTATGAGTTCACACACCTCCATTTTGACTTCACACACCTCCATTCTATGACTTCACACACCTTCATTCTACTTCAGAAACATCCATTCTATGAATTCACACACCTCCATTCTATGACTTCACAAACCTCCATTCTGTAACTTCACACACCTCCATTCTGAGTTCACACACCTCAATTCCCTGACTTCACACACCTCAATTCTCACTTCACACACCTCCATTCTATGACTTCACACAATTCCATTCTCTGACTTCACACACCTCCATTCTTTGACTTCACACACCTCCATTGTGAGTTCACACACCTCCAAACTGAGTACACACACCTGCATTCTGTGACTTTACACACCTCCAATCTGACTTCACACAGCTCCATTCTATGACTGCACACACCTCCATTCTGTGACTTCACACACCTCCATTCTGAGTTCAAACACCTCCGTTCTTTGACTTAACACACCTCCATTCTGTGACTTCACACACCTCCAATCTGACTTCACACAGCTCCTTTCTATGACTTCACACACCTCCATTCTGTGACTTCACACACCTCCATTATGACTTTACACACATCCATTCTATGACTGCACACACCTCCATTCTATGACTTCACACACCTCCATTCTGTGACTTCGCACATCTCCACTCTGACTTCACACAGCTCCATTCTCTGACTTCCCAAACCTCCATTCTATGATTTCACACAACTCCATTCTATGACTTCACACACCTCCGTTCTGTGACTTCACACACCTCCATTCTGAGTTCAAACACCTCCGTTCTGTTACTTAACACACCTCCATTCTGTGACTTCACACACCTCCATTCTGACTTCACACACCTCCATTCTGTGACTTCACACACCTCCATTCTGACTTCACACAGCTCCATTCTATGACTTCACACACCTCCATTCTGCGCCTTCACCCACCTACATTCTATGACTTAACACACCTTCATTCTTACTTAACAAACATCCATTCTATGACTTCACACACCTCCATTCTGTGACTTCACACACCTCCATTCTATGACCTCACACACCTCCATTCTATGACTTCACACACCTCCATTCTGTGACTTCACACACCTCCATTCTGAGTTCAAACACCTCCGTTCTGTGACTTAACACACCTCCATTCTGTGACTTCACACACCTCCATTCTGAGTTCACACACCTCTATTCTATGAGTTCACACACATCCATTCTGACTTCACACACCTCCATTCTATGACTTCACACACCTCCATTCTGACTTCACACACCTCCATTCTATGACTTCACACAACTCCATCTGACTTCACACACCTCCATTCCATGACTTCACACACCTCCGTTCGATGAATTCACACACCTCCATTCTTTGACTTCATGCACCTCCATTCTATGAGTTCACACACCTCCATTCTGTGACTTCACACACCTTTATTGTTTGACTTCACACACCTCCATTCTTTGACTTCACACACCTCCATTCCATGACTTCACACACCTCCGTTCTATGAGTTCACACACCTCCATTCTTTGACTTCATACACCTACATTCTCTCTTCAGAAACATCCATTCTATGACTTCACGCACCTCCATTCTATGACTTCACAAACCTCCGTTCTGTGACCACACACCTCCATTCTGAGTTCCCACACCTCCATTCTGTGACTTCACATACCTCCATTCTATGACTTCACACACCTCCATTCTACGCCTTCACACACCCCCATTGTGTGACTTCACACACCTCCATTATATGACTTCACACACCTCCATTCTGTGACTTCACACACCTCCATTCTGAGTTCACACGCCTCCATTTTGTGATTTCACACACCTCCATTATGTGACTTCACACACCTCCATTCTATGACTTCACACACCTAAATTCTATGACTTCACAAACCTCCATTATATAACTTCACACACCTCCATTCTGTGACTTCACACACCTCCATTCTATGACTTCACACACCTCCATTCTGTGACTTCACACACCTCCATTCTATGACCTCACACACCTCCATTCTATGACTTCACACACCTGCATTGTGACTTCACACACCTCCATTCTATGAGTTCACACACCTCCATTCTGACTTCACACACCTCCATTCTATGACTTCACACACCTCCATTCTGACTTCACACATCTCCATTCCATGACTTCACTCACCTCCGTTCTATGACTTCACACAACTCCATCTGACTTCACAAACCTCCATTCCATCACTTCACACACCTCCATTCGATGAATTCACACACCTCCATTCTTTGACTTCATGCACCTCCATTCTATGAGTTCACACACCTCCATTCTGTGACTTCACACACCTTTATTTTTTGACTTCACACACCTCCATTCTTTGACTTCACACACCTCCATTCCATGACTTCACACACCTCCATTCTATGAGTTCACACACCTCCATTCTATGAGTTCACACACCTCCATTTTGACTTCACAAACCTCCATTCTTTGACTTCATACACCTTCATTCTCACTTCAGAAACATCCATTCTATGACTTCACGCACCTCCATTCTATGACTTCACAAACCTCCGTTCTGTGACCACACACCTCCATTCTGAGTTCACACACCTCCATTCTGTGACTTCACCACCTCCATCCTGACTTCACACACCTCCATTCTGACTTCGCAAACCTCAATTCTTTGACTTCACACACCTCCATTCTATGATGTCACAGATTTCCATTCTATGTATTCACACACCTCCATTCTATGACTTCACTCACCTCATTTCTGAGTTGACACACCTCCATTCTGTGATTTCACACACCTCCAATTTGACTTCACACACCCCCATTCTATGACCTCCCACACCCCCATTGTTACTTCACACACTCCATTCTATGAGTTCACACACCTCCATTCTGACTTTACACACCTCCATTCTATGGCTTCACACAGCTGCATTCTGACTTCAGACACCTTCATTCTGTGCCTTCACACACCTCCATTCTGTGACTTCACACACCTCCATTCTGACTTTACACACCTCCATTATATGGCTTCACACAGCTGCATTCTGACTTCAGACACCTACATTCTGTGACTTCACACACCTCCATTCTGTGACTTCACACACCACCATTTTTTGACTTCACACACCTATATTCTTGGACTGCACAAACCTCCATTCCATGACTTCACACATCTCCATTTTATGAGTTCACACACCTCCATTTTGACTTCACACACCTCCATTCTATGACTTCACACACCTTCATTCTACTTCAGAAACATCCATTCTATGAATTCACACACCTCCATTCTATGACTTCACAAACCTCCATTCTGTAACTTCACACACCACCATTCTGAGTTCACACACCTCAATTCCCTGACTTCACACACCTCAATTCTCACTTCACACACCTCCATTGTGAGTTCACACACCTCCAAACTGAGTACACACACCTGCATTCTGTGACTTTACACACCTCCAATCTGACTTCACACAGCTCCATTCTATGACTGCACACACCTCCATTCTGTGACTTCACACACCTCCATTCTGAGTTCAAACACCTCCGTTCTTTGACTTAACACACCTCCATTCTGTGACTTCACACACCTCCAATCTGACTTCACACAGCTCCTTTCTATGACTTCACACACCTCCATTCTGTGACTTCACACACCTCCATTATGACTTTACACACATCCATTCTATGACTGCACACACCTCCATTCTATGACTTCACACACCTCCATGCTGTGACTTCGCACATCTCCACTCTGACTTCACACAGCTCCATTCCCTGACTTCCCAAACCTCCATTCTATGATTTCACACAACTCCATTCTATGACTTCACACACCTCCGTTCTGTGACTTCACACACCTCCATTCTGACTTCACACAGCTCCATTCTATGACTTCACAAACCTCCGTTCTGTGACCACACACCTCCATTCTGAGTTCACACACCTCCATTCTGTGACTTCACCACCTCCATCCTGACTTCACACACCTCCATTCTGACTTCGCAAACCTCAATTCTTTGACTTCACACACCTCCATTATATGATGTCACAGATTTCCATTCTATGTATTCACACACCTCCATTCTATGACTTCACTCACCTCATTTCTGAGTTGACACACCTCCATTCTGTGATTTCACACACCTCCAATTTGACTTCACACACCCCCATTCTATGACCTCCCACACCCCCATTGTTACTTCACACACTCCATTCTATGAGTTCACACACCTCCATTCTGACTTTACACACCTCCATTCTATGGCTTCACACAGCTGCATTCTGACTTCAGACACCTTCATTCTGTGCCTTCACACACCTCCATTCTGTGACTTCACACACCTCCATTCTGACTTTACACACCTCCATTATATGGCTTCACACAGCTGCATTCTGACTTCAGACACCTTCATTCTGTGACTTCACACACCTCCATTCTGTGACTTCACACACCACCATTTTTTGACTTCACACACCTATATTCTTGGACTGCACAAACCTCCATTCCATGACTTCACACATCTCCATTTTATGAGTTCACACACCTCCATTTTGACTTCACACACCTCCATTCTATGACTTCACACACCTTCATTCTACTTCAGAAACATCCATTCTATGAATTCACACACCTCCATTCTATGACTTCACAAACCTCCATTCTGTAACTTCACACACCACCATTCTGAGTTCACACACCTCAATTCCCTGACTTCACACACCTCAATTCTCACTTCACACACCTCCATTGTGAGTTCACACACCTCCAAACTGAGTACACACACCTGCATTCTGTGACTTTACACACCTCCAATCTGACTTCACACAGCTCCATTCTATGACTGCACACACCTCCATTCTGTGACTTCACACACCTCCATTCTGAGTTCAAACACCTCCGTTCTTTGACTTAACACACCTCCATTCTGTGACTTCACACACCTCCAATCTGACTTCACACAGCTCCTTTCTATGACTTCACACACCTCCATTCTGTGACTTCACACACCTCCATTATGACTTTACACACATCCATTCTATGACTGCACACACCTCCATTCTATGACTTCACACACCTCCATTCTGTGACTTCGCACATCTCCACTCTGACTTCACACAGCTCCATTCCCTGACTTCCCAAACCTCCATTCTATGATTTCACACAACTCCATTCTATGACTTCACACACCTCCGTTCTGTGACTTCACACACCTCCATTCTGAGTTCAAACACCTCCGTTCTGTTACTTAACACACCTCCATTCTGTGACTTCACACACCTCCATTCTGACTTCACACACCTCCATTCTGTGACTTCACACACCTCCATTCTGACTTCACACAGCTCCATTCTATGACTTCACACACCTCCATTCTGCGCCTTCACCCACCTACATTCTATGACTTAACACACCTTCATTCTTACTTAACAAACATCCATTCTATGACTTCACACACCTCCATTCTGTGACTTCACACACCTCCATTCTATGACTTCACACACCTAGATTCTGTGACTTCACACACCTCCATTCTGAGTTCAAACACCTCCGTTCTGTGACTTAACACACCTCCATTCTGTGACTTCACACACCTCCATTCTGAGTTCACACACCTCTATTCTATGAGTTCACACACATCCATTCTGACTTCACACACCTCCATTCTATGACTTCACACACCTCCATTCTGACTTCACACACCTCCATTCTATGACTTCACACAACTCCATCTGACTTCACACACCTCCATTCCATGACTTCACACACCTCCGTTCGATGAATTCACACACCTCCATTCTTTGACTTCATGCACCTCCATTCTATGAGTTCACACACCTCCATTCTGTGACTTCACACACCTTTATTGTTTGACTTCACACACCTCCATTCTTTGACTTCACACACCTCCATTCCATGACTTCACACACCTCCGTTCTATGAGTTCACACACCTCCATTCTTTGACTTCATACACCTACATTCTCTCTTCAGAAACATCCATTCTATGACTTCACGCACCTCCATTCTATGACTTCACAAACCTCCGTTCTGTGACCACACACCTCCATTCTGAGTTCCCACACCTCCATTCTGTGACTTCACCCACCTCCATCCTGACTTCACACACCTCCATTCTGACTTCACAAACCTCAGTTCTTTGACTTCACACACCTCCATTCTCTGATTTCACACACTTCCATTCTCTGATTTCACACACTTCCATTCTATGAATTCACACACCTGCATTCTATGACTTCACTCACCTCATTTCTGAGTTGACACACCTCCATTCTGTGATTTCACACACCTCCAATTTGACTTCACACACCCCCATTCTATGACTTCACACACTCCCATTGTGACTTCACAAACTCCATTCTATGAGTTCACACACCTCCATTCTGATTTCACACACGTCCATTCTATGGCTTCACACAGCTGCATTCTGACTTCAGACAAGGTCATTCTGTGACTTCACACACCTCCATTCTGCGTTCACACACATCAATTCCGTGATTTCACACACCTCAATTCTCGCTTCATAAACCTCCATTCTATGACTTCACACACCTCCATTGTGAGTTCACACACCTCCATTCTGTGACTTCACACACCTCCATTCTGTGACTTCACACACCTCCATTCTGTGACTTCACGCACCTCCATTCTATGATTTCTCACACCTCCATTATATTAATTCACACACCTCCATTCTGTGACTTCACACAACTCCATTCTATGACTTCCCACACCTCCATTCTGTGACTTCACACACCTCCATTCTGAGTTCACAAACCTCCATTCTGTGACTTAACGCACCTTCATTCTGTGACTTCACACACCTCCATTCTATGACTTCACACACCTCCATTCTATGAGTTCACACACCTCCAGTCTTTGACTTCACACCCCTCCATTCTGTGACTTCACACACCTCCATTCTATAACTTCACACACCTCAATTGTGACTTCCCACACCTCCAATCTGAGTTCACACACCTCCGTTCTGACTTCACACACTTCCATTCTATGACTTCACACAACTCCATTCTGTGACTTCACACACCTCAATTCTGTGACTTCACACGCCTCCATTATGACTTCACAGACCTCCATTCTATGACTTCACACACCTCCATTCTATGACTTCACACACCTAGATTCTGTGACTTCACACACCTCCATTCTGAGTTCACACACCTCCAGTCTGTGACTTAACACACCTCCATTCTGTGACTTCACACACCTCCATTCTGAGTTCACACACCTCCACTCTGTGGTTTAACACACCTCCATTCTGTGACTTCACACACCTCCATTCTGAGTTCACACACCTCCATTCTGTGACTTCACACACCTCCATTCTGTGACTTCACACACCTCCATTCTGAGTTCACACACCTCAATTCTGTGACTTCACACACCTCCATTCTGTGCCTTCACACACCTCCATTCTATGACTTAACACACCTTCATTCTTACTTAACAAACATCCATTTTAGGACTTCTCACACCTCCATTCTATGACTTCACATACCTCCATTCTATGACTTCACACACCTCCATTCTGTGATTTCACACACCTCAATTCTGTGACTTAACACACCTCCATTATGACTTCACACACATCCATTCTATGACTTCACACATCTCCATTCTATGACTTCACTCACCTCCATTCTGTGACTTCACACACCTCCATTCTGAGTTCACCCACCTCCATTCTGTGACTTCACACACCTCCAATCTGACTTCACACAGCTCCATTCTATGAGTTCACACACCTCCATTCTGTGACTTCACACACCTCCATTCTATGACTTCACACACCTTCATTCTGACTTCGCACACCTCCATTCTATGACTTCACACAACTCCATTCTGACTTCACACACCTCCATTCTGTGACTTCACACACCTACATTATATGACTTCACACACCTCCATTTGTTGACTTCAAACACCTCCATTCTATGACTTCACACACCTCCACTCTGTGACTTCACACACCTACATTGTGACTTCAAACACCTCCATTCTATGACTTCACACAAATGCATTCTGAATTCACACACCTCCATTCTATGACTTCACACACCTCCATTCTGACTTCACACACCTCCGTTCTGAGTTCACACACCTCAATTCTGTGACTTCACACAACTCCATTCTATGATTTCACACACCTCCATTCTATGACTTCACACAACTCCATTCTATGACTTCACACACCTCCTTTTTGAGTTGACACACCTCCATTCTATGACTTCACACACCTCCAATCTGACTTCACGCACCTCCATTCTATGACTTCACACCCTTCCATTCTGTGACTTCAAAAACCTCCATTCTATGACTTCACACACCTCCATTGTGACTTCACACACCATCATTCTATGTTCACACACCGCCATTCTGACTTCACTCACCTCCTTTCCATGACTTCACACAGCTCCATTCTATGACTTCGCACATCTATTCTGACTTCACACACCTCCATTCTGTGACGTCACACACCTCCATTCTGATTTCACACACCTCCATTCTCTGACGTCAAACACCTCCATTCTGTGACTTCACACACCTCCATTCTATGACTTCACACACCTCCATTATATGACTTCACACACCCCCATTGTGTGACTTCACACACCTCTATTCTATGACTTCACACACCTCCATTCTGTGACTTCAGTCACCTCATTTCTGAGTTGACACACCTCCATTCTGTGATTTCACACACCTCCAATTTGACTTCACACACCCCCATTCTATGACTTCACACACCGCCATTGTGACTTCACACACTCCATTCTATGAGTTCACACACCTCCATTCTGACTTCACACAGGTCCATTCGATGGCTTCACACAGCTGCATTCTGACTTCAGACACCGTCATTCTGTGACTTCACACACCTCCATTCTGAGTTCACACACCTCAATTCCGTGACTTCACACACCTCAATTCTCACTTCACACACCTCCATTCTATGACTTCACACAATTCCATTCTGTGACTTCACACACCTCCATTCTTTGACTTCACACACCTCCATTGTGAGTTCACACACCTCCATTCTGTGACTTCACACACCTCCATTCTGTGACTTCACACACCTCCATTCGGTGACTTCACGCACCTCCATTCTATGATTTCTCACACCTCCATTACATTAATTCACACACCTCCATTCTGTGACTTCACACACCTCCATTCTGAGTTCACAAACCTCCATTCTGTGACTTAACGCACTTTCATTCTGTGACTTCACACACCTCCATTCTATGACTTCACACACCTCCATTCTATGACTTCACACACCTCCACTCTTTGACTTCAAACCCCTCCATTCTGTGACTTCACACACCTCCATTCTGAGTTCACCCACCTCCATTCTGTGACTTCACACACCTCCAATCTGACTTCACACAGCTCCATTCTATGACTTCACACACCTCCATTCTGTGACTTCACACACCTCCATTGTGACTTCACACACCTCCATTGTGACTTCACAAACCTCCATTCTATGAGTTCACACACCTCCATTCTGACTTCACACACCTCCATTCTATGACTTCACACACCTCCATTCTGACTTCACACACCTCCATTCTATGACTTCACACAACTCCATTCTGACTTCACACACCTCCATTCTGTGACTTCACACACCTCCATTATATGACTTCACACACCTCCATTTGGTGACATCAAACACGTCCATTATATGACTTCACACTCCTCCATTCTGTGACTTCACACACCTCCATTGTGACTTCACACACCTCCATTCTATGACTTCACACAAATGCATTCTGAATTCACACACCTCCATTCTATGACTTCACACACCTCAATTCGGACTTCACACACCTCCATTCTGACTTCACACACCTCAATTCTGTGACTTCACACAACTCCATTCTATGATTTCACACACCTCCATTCTATGACTTCACACATCTCCATTCTATGACTTCACACACCTCCTTTCTGAGTTGACACACCTCCATTCTATGACTTCACACACCTCCAATCTGACTTCACACACCTCCATTCTATGACTTCACACACTTCCATTCTGTGACTTCAAAAACCTCCATTCTATGACTTCACACACCTCCATTGTGACTTCACACGCCATCATTCTATGTTCACACACCGCCATTCTGACTTCACTCACCTCCATTCTATGACTTCACACAGCTCCATTCTGACTTCACACAGCTCCATTCTATGACTTCGCACACATCTATTCTGACTTCACACACCTCCATTCTGTGACTTCACACACCTCCATTCTGATTTCACACACCTCCATTCTCTGACGTCAAACACCTCCATTCTGTGACTTCACACACCTCCATTCTATGACTTCACACACCTCCATTCTACGACTTCACACACCCCCATTGTGTGACTTCACACACCTCCATTATATGACTTCACACACCTCCATTCTGTGACTTCACACACCTCCATTCTGAGTTCACACGCCTCCATTTTGTGATTTCACACACCTCCATTATGTGACTTCACACAGCTCCATTCTATGACTTCACACACCTAAATTCTATGACTTCACAAACCTCCATTATATGACTTCACACACCTCCATTCTGTGACTTCACACACCTCCATTCTATGACTTCACACAGCTCCATTCTATGACTTCACACACCTCCATTATGTGCCTTCACACACCTCCATTCTATGACTTCACACACCTGCATTGTGACTTCACACACCTCCATTCTATGAGTTCACACACCTCCATTCTATGAGTTCACACACCTCCAGTCTTTGACTTCACACCCCTCCATTCTGTGACTTCACACACCTCCATTCTATAACTTCACACACCTCAATTGTGACTTCCCACACCTCCAATCTGAGTTCACAGACCTCCGTTCTGACTTCACACACTTCCATTCTATGACTTCACACAACTCCATTCTGTGACTTCACACACCTCAATTCTGTGACTTCACACGCCTCCATTATGACTTCACAGACCTCCATTCTATGACTTCACACACCTCCATTCTATGACTTCACACACCTAGATTCTGTGACTTCACACACCTCCATTCTGAGTTCACACACCTCCAGTCTGTGACTTAACACACCTCCATTCTGTGACTTCACACACCTCCATTCTGAGTTCACACACCTCCACTCTGTGGTTTAACACACCTCCATTCTGTGACTTCACACACCTCCATTCTGAGTTCACACACCTCCATTCTGTGACTTCACACACCTCCATTCTGTGACTTCACACACCTCCATTCTGAGTTCACACACCTCAATTCTGTGACTTCACACACCTCCATTCTGTGCCTTCACACACCTCCATTCTATGACTTAACACACCTTCATTCTTACTTAACAAACATCCATTTTAGGACTTCTCACACCTCCATTCTATGACTTCACACACCTCCATTCTATGACTTCACACACCTCCATTCTGTGATTTCACACACCTCAATTCTGTGACTTAACACACCTCCATTATGACTTCACACACATCCATTCTATGACTTCACACATCTCCATTCTATGACTTCACTCACCTCCATTCTGTGACTTCACACACCTCAATTCTGAGTTCACCCACCTCCATTCTGTGACTTCACACACCTCCAATCTGACTTCACACAGCTCCATTCTAAGAGTTCACACACCTCCATTCTGTGACTTCACACACCTCCATTCTATGACTTCACACACCTTCATTCTGACTTCGCACACCTCCATTCTATGACTTCACACAACTCCATTTTGACTTCACACACCTCCATTCTGTGACTTCACACACCTCCATTATATGACTTCACACACCTCCATTTGTTGACTTCAAACACCTCCATTCTATGACTTCACACACCTCCACTCTGTGACTTCACACCCCTACATTGTGACTTCAAACACCTCCATTCTATGACTTCACACAAATGCATTCTGAATTCACACACCTCCATTCTATGACTTCACACACCTCCATTCGGACTTCACACACCTCCGTTCTGAGTTCACACACCTCAATTCTGTGACTTCACACAACTCCATTCTATGATTTCACACACCTCCATTCTATGACTTCACACAACTCCATTCTATGACTTCACACACCTCCTTTCTGAGTTGACACACCTCCATTCTATGACTTCACACACCTCCAATCTGACTTCACGCACCTCCATTCTATGACTTCACACCCTTCCATTCTGTGACTTCAAAAACCTCCATTCTATGACTTCACACACCTCCATTGTGACTTCACACACCATCATTCTATGTTCACACACCGCCATTCTGACTTCACTCACCTCCTTTCCATGACTTCACACAGCTCCATTCTATGACTTCGCACATCTATTCTGACTTCACACACCTCCATTCTGTGACGTCACACACCTCCATTCTGATTTCACACACCTCCATTCTCTGACGTCAAACACCTCCATTCTGTGACTTCACACACCTCCATTCTATGACTTCACACACCTCCATTATATGACTTCACACACCCCCATTGTGTGACTTCACACACCTCTATTCTATGACTTCACACACCTCCATTCTGTGACTTCAGTCACCTCATTTCTGAGTTGACACACCTCCATTCTGTGATTTCACACACCTCCAATTTGACTTCACACACCCCCATTCTATGACTTCACACACCGCCATTGTGACTTCACACACTCCATTCTATGAGTTCACACACCTCCATTCTGACTTCACACAGGTCCATTCGATGGCTTCACACAGCTGCATTCTGACTTCAGACACCGTCATTCTGTGACTTCACACACCTCCATTCTGAGTTCACACACCTCAATTCCGTGACTTCACACACCTCAATTCTCACTTCACACACCTCCATTCTATGACTTCACACAATTCCATTCTGTGACTTCACACACCTCCATTCTTTGACTTCACACACCTCCATTGTGAGTTCACACACCTCCATTCTGTGACTTCACACACCTCCATTCTGTGACTTCACACACCTCCATTCGGTGACTTCACGCACCTCCATTCTATGATTTCTCACACCTCCATTACATTAATTCACACACCTCCATTCTGTGACTTCACACACCTCCATTCTGAGTTCACAAACCTCCATTCTGTGACTTAACGCACTTTCATTCTGTGACTTCACACACCTCCATTCTATGACTTCACACACCTCCATTCTATGACTTCACACACCTCCACTCTTTGACTTCAAACCCCTCCATTCTGTGACTTCACACACCTCCATTCTGAGTTCACCCACCTCCATTCTGTGACTTCACACACCTCCAATCTGACTTCACACAGCTCCATTCTATGACTTCACACACCTCCATTCTGTGACTTCACACACCTCCATTGTGACTTCACACACCTCCATTGTGACTTCACAAACCTCCATTCTATGAGTTCACACACCTCCATTCTGACTTCACACACCTCCATTCTATGACTTCACACACCTCCATTCTGACTTCACACACCTCCATTCTATGACTTCACACAACTCCATTCTGACTTCACACACCTCCATTCTGTGACTTCACACACCTCCATTATATGACTTCACACACCTCCATTTGGTGACATCAAACACGTCCATTATATGACTTCACACTCCTCCATTCTGTGACTTCACACACCTACATTGTGACTTCACACACCTCCATTCTATGACTTCACACAAATGCATTCTGAATTCACACACCTCCATTCTATGACTTCACACACCTCAATTCGGACTTCACACACCTCCATTCTGACTTCACACACCTCAATTCTGTGACTTCACACAACTCCATTCTATGATTTCACACACCTCCATTCTATGACTTCACACATCTCCATTCTATGACTTCACACACCTCCTTTCTGAGTTGACACACCTCCATTCTATGACTTCACACACCTCCAATCTGACTTCACACACCTCCATTCTATGACTTCACACACTTCCATTCTGTGACTTCAAAAACCTCCATTCTATGACTTCACACACCTCCATTGTGACTTCACACGCCATCATTCTATGTTCACACACCGCCATTCTGACTTCACTCACCTCCATTCTATGACTTCACACAGCTCCATTCTGACTTCACACAGCTCCATTCTATGACTTCGCACACATCTATTCTGACTTCACACACCTCCATTCTGTGACTTCACACACCTCCATTCTGATTTCACACACCTCCATTCTCTGACGTCAAACACCTCCATTCTGTGACTTCACACACCTCCATTCTATGACTTCACACACCTCCATTCTACGACTTCACACACCCCCATTGTGTAACTTCACACACCTCCATTATATGACTTCACACACCTCCATTCTGTGACTTCACACACCTCCATTCTGAGTTCACACGCCTCCATTTTGTGATTTCACACACCTCCATTATGTGACTTCACACAGCTCCATTCTATGACTTCACACACCTAAATTCTATGACTTCACAAACCTCCATTATATGACTTCACACACCTCCATTCTGTGACTTCACACACCTCCATTCTATTACTTCACACAGCTCCATTCTATGACTTCACACACCTCCATTATGTGCCTTCACACACCTCCATTCTATGACTTCACACACCTGCATTGTGACTTCACACACCTCCATTCTATGAGTTCACACACCTCCATTCTGACTTCACACACCTACATTCTATGACTTCACACACCTCCATTCTGACTTCACACATCTCCATTCCATGACTTCACTCACCTCCGTTCTATGACTTCACACAACTCCATCTGACTTCACAAACCTCCATTCCATCACTTCACACACCTCCATTCGATGAATTCACACACCTCCATTCTTTGACTTCATGCACCTCCATTCTATGAGTTCACACACCTCCATTCTGTGACTTCACACACCTTTATTGTTTGACTTCACACACCTCCATTCTTTGACTTCACACACCTCCATTCCATGACTTCACACACCTCCATTCTATGAGTTCACACACCTCCATTAAATGAGTTCACACACCTCCATTTTGACTTCACACACCTCCATTCCTTGACTTCATACACCTTCATTCTCACTTCAGAAACATCCATTCTATGACTTCACGCACCTCCATTCTATGACTTCACAAACCTCCGTTCTGTGACCACACACCTCCATTCTGAGTTCACACACCTCCATTCTGTGACTTCACCACCTCCATCCTGACTTCACACACCTCCATTCTGACTTCGCAAACCACTATTCTTTGACTTCACACACCTCCATTCTATGATTTCACACACTTCCATTCTATGTATTCACACACCTCCATTCTATGACTTCACTCACCTCATTTCTGAGTTGACACACCTCCATTCTGTGATTTCACACACCTCCAATTTGACTTCACACACCCCCATTCTATGACCTCCCACAACCCCATTGTGACTTCACACACTCCATTCTATGAGTTCACACACCTCCATTCTGACTTTACACACCTCCATTCTATGGCTTCACACAGCTGCATTCTGACTTCAGACACCTTCATTCTGTGCCTTCACACACCTCCATTCTGTGACTTCACACACCTCCATTCTGACTTTACACACCTCCATTATATGGCTTCACACAGCTGCATTCTGACTTCAGACACCTTCATTCTGTGACTTCACACACCTCCATTCTGTGACTTCACACACCACCATTTTTCGACTTCACACACCTATATTCTTGGACTGCACAAACCTCCATTCCATGACTTCACACATCTCCATTTTATGAGTTCACACACCTCCAATTTGACTTCACACACCTCCATTCTATGACTTCACACACCTTCATTCTACTTCAGAAACATCCATTCTATGAATTCACACACCTCCATTCTATGACTTCACAAACCTCCATTCTGTGACTTCACACACCTCCATTCTGAGTTCACACACCTCAATTCCCTGACTTCACACACCTCAATTCTCACTTCACACACCTCCATTCTATGACTTCACACAATTCCATTCTCTGACTTCACACACCTCCATTCTTTGACTTCACACACCTCCATTGTGAGTTCACACACCTCCAAACTGAGTACACACACCTCCATTCTGTGACTTCACACACCTCCATTCTGTGACTTCACACACCTCCATTCTGTGACTTCACGCACCTCCATTCTATGATTTCTCACACCTCCATTATATTAATTCACACACCTCCATTCTGTGACTTCACACAACTCCATTCTATGACTTCCCACACCTCCATTCTGTGACTTCACACACCTCCATTCTGAGTTCACAAACCTCCATTCTGTGACTTAACGCACCTTCATTCTGTGACTTCACACACCTCCATTCTATGACTTCACACACCTCCATTCTATGAGTTCACACACCTTCAGTCTTTGACTTCACACCCCTCCATTCTGTGACTTCACACACCTCCATTCTATAACTTCACACACCTCAATTGTGACTTCCCACACCTCCAATCTGAGTTCACACACCTCCGTTCTGACTTCACACACTTCCATTCTATGACTTCACACAACTCCATTCTGTGACTTCACACACCTCAATTCTGTGACTTCACACGCCTCCATTATGACTTCACAGACCTCCATTCTATGACTTCACACACCTCCATTCTATGACTTCACACACCTAGATTCTGTGACTTCACACACCTCCATTCTGTGACTTCACACACCTCCATTCTGAGTTCACACACCTCCACTCTGTGGTTTAACACACCTCCATTCTGTGACTTCACACACCTCCATTCTGAGTTCACACACCTCCATTCTGTGACTTCACACACCTCCATTCTGTGACTTCACACACCTCCATTCTGAGTTCACACACCTCAATTCTGTGACTTCACACACCTCCATTCTGTGCCTTCACACACCTCCATTCTATGACTTAACACACCTTCATTCTTACTTAACAAACATCCATTTTAGGACTTCTCACACCTCCATTCTATGACTTCACACACCTCCATTCTATGACTTCACACACCTCCATTCTGTGATTTCACACACCTCAATTCTGTGACTTAACACACCTCCATTATGACTTCACACACATCCATTCTATGACTTCACACATCTCCATTCTATGACTTCACTCACCTCCATTCTGTGACTTCACACACCTCCATTCTGAGTTCACCCACCTCCATTCTGTGACTTCACACACCTCCAATCTGACTTCACACAGCTCCATTCTATGAGTTCACACACCTCCATTCTGTGACTTCACACACCTCCATTCTATGACTTCACACACTTTCATTCTGACTTCGCACACCTCCATTCTATGACTTCACACAGCTCCATTCTGACTTCACACACCTCCATTCTGTAACTTCACACACCTCCATTATATGACTTCACACACCTCCATTTGTTGACTTCAAACACCTCCATTCTATGACTTCACACACCTCCACTCTGTGACTTCACACACCTACATTGTGACTTCAAACACCTCCATTCTATGACTTCACACAAATGCATTCTGAATTCACACACCTCCATTCTATGACTTCACACACCTCCATTCTGACTTCACACACCTCCGTTCTGAGTTCACACACCTCAATTCTGTGACTTCACACAACTCCATTCTATGATTTCACACACCTCCATTCTATGACTTCACACAACTCCATTCTATGACTTCACACACCTCCTTTCTGAGTTGACACACCTCCATTCTATGACTTCACACACCTCCAATCTGACTTCACGCACCTCCATTCTATGACTTCACACCCTTCCATTCTGTGACTTCAAAAACCTCCATTCTATGACTTCACACACCTCCATTGTGACTTCACACACCATCATTCTATGTTCACACACCGCCATTCTGACTTCACTCACCTCCTTTCGATGACTTCACACAGCTCCATTCTATGACTTCGCACATCTATTCTGACTTCACACACCTCCATTCTGTGACGTCACACACCTCCATTCTGATTTCACACACCTCCATTCTCTGACGTCAAACACCTCCATTCTGTGACTTCACACACCTCCATTCTATGACTTCACACACCTCCATTATATGACTTCACACACCCCCATTGTGTGACTTCACACACCTCTATTCTATGACTTCACACACCTCCATTCTGTGACTTCAGTCACCTCATTTCTGAGTTGACACACCTCCATTCTGTGATTTCACACACCTCCAATTTGACTTCACACACCCCCATTCTATGACTTCACACACCGCCATTGTGACTTCACACACTCCATTCTATGAGTTCACACACCTCCATTCTGACTTCACACAGGTCCATTCGATGGCTTCACACAGCTGCATTCTGACTTCAGACACCGTCATTCTGTGACTTCACACACCTCCATTCTGAGTTCACACACCTCAATTCCGTGACTTCACACACCTCAATTCTCACTTCACACACCTCCATTCTATGACTTCACACAATTCCATTCTGTGACTTCACACACCTCCATTCTTTGACTTCACACACCTCCATTGTGAGTTCACACACCTCCATTCTGTGACTTCACACACCTCCATTCTGTGACTTCACACACCTCCATTCGGTGACTTCACGCACCTCCATTCTATGATTTCTCACACCTCCATTACATTAATTCACACACCTCCATTCTGTGACTTCACACACCTCCATTCTGAGTTCACAAACCTCCATTCTGTGACTTAACGCACTTTCATTCTGTGACTTCACACACCTCCATTCTATGACTTCACACACCTCCATTCTATGACTTCACACACCTCCACTCTTTGACTTCAAACCCCTCCATTCTGTGCCTTCACACACCTCCATTCTGAGTTCACCCACCTCCATTCTGTGACTTCACACACCTCCAATCTGACTTCACACAGCTCCATTCTATGACTTCACACACCTCCATTCTGTGACTTCACACACCTCCATTGTGACTTCACACACCTGCATTGTGACTTCACAAACCTCCATTCTATGAGTTCACACACCTCCATTCTGACTTCACACACCTCCATTCTATGACTTCACACACCTCCATTCTGACTTCACACACCTCCATTCTATGACTTCACACAACTCCATTCTGACTTCACACACCTCCATTCTGTGACTTCACACACCTCCATTATATGACTTCACACACCTCCATTTGGTGACATCAAACACGTCCATTATATGACTTCACACTCCTCCATTCTGTGACTTCACACACCTACATTGTGACTTCACACACCTCCATTCTATGACTTCACACAAATGCATTCTGAATTCACACACCTCCATTCTATGACTTCACACACCTCAATTCGGACTTCACACACCTCCATTCTGACTTCACACACCTCAATTCTGTGACTTCACACAACTCCATTCTATGATTTCACACACCTCCATTCTATGACTTCACACATCTCCATTCTATGACTTCACACACCTCCTTTCTGAGTTGACACACCTCCATTCTATGACTTCACACACCTCCAATCTGACTTCACACACCTCCATTCTATGACTTCACACACTTCCATTCTGTGACTTCAAAAACCTCCATTCTATGACTTCACACACCTCCATTGTGACTTCACACGCCATCATTCTATGTTCACACACCGCCATTCTGACTTCACTCACCTCCATTCTATGACTTCACACAGCTCCATTCTGTGACTTCACACACCTCCATTTCTATGACTTCACACACCTCCATTCTACGACTTCACACACCCCCATTGTGTGACTTCACACACCTCCATTATATGACTTCACACACCTCCATTCTGTGACTTCACACACCTCCATTCTGAGTTCACACGCCTCCATTTTGTGATTTCACACACCTCCATTATGTGACTTCACACAGCTCCATTCTATGACTTCACACACCTAAATTCTATGACTTCACAAACCTCCATTATATGACTTCACACACCTCCATTCTGTGACTTCACACACCTCCATTCTATGACTTCACACAGCTCCATTCTATGACTTCACACACCTCCATTATGTGCCTTCACACACCTCCATTCTATGACTTCACACACCTGCATTGTGACTTCACACACCTCCATTCTATGAGTTCACACACCTCCATTCTGACTTCACACACCTCCATTCTATGACTTCACACACCTCCATTCTGACTTCACACATCTCCATTCCATGACTTCACTCACCTCCGTTCTATGACTTCACACAACTCCATCTGACTTCACAAACCTCCATTCCATCACTTCACACACCTCCATTCGATGAATTCACACACCTCCATTCTTTGACTTCATGCACCTCCATTCTATGAGTTCACACACCTCCATTCTGTGACTTCACACACCTTTATTGTTTGACTTCACACACCTCCATTCTTTGACTTCACACACCTCCATTCCATGACTTCACACACCTCCATTCTATGAGTTCACACACCTCCATTCTATGAGTTCACACACCTCCATTTTGACTTCACACACCTCCATTCCTTGACTTCATACACCTTCATTCTCACTTCAGAAACATCCATTCTATGACTTCACGCACCTCCATTCTATGACTTCACAAACCTCCGTTCTGTGACCACACACCTCCATTCTGAGTTCACACACCTCCATTCTGTGACTTCACCACCTCCATCCTGACTTCACACACCTCCATTCTGACTTCGCAAACCTCAAT